>PVJA010024391.1:0-31894 GCA_004027025.1 Myocastor coypus
TCTCCCCTCTCCTCTCTTCTTTTTTCTTTCCTTTCTTTTCTCTTTCCCTTCCTTTTTTTCTTCCTTCCTTCCTTCTTTCTTTTTGAGATATTTTCATCAAGTTGTTAAGTGGCCCAGGCTGGACTGGAACCTCAGATCTTTCCAGACTGCTGCGATTAAAGGTGTGTGCCACCACCCCAGGCAAGACCCTTATGCTTTATCCCACCTTCCTGTTTTGAAATGGATGCCTCCTCTTCGTTTGCTGTTTGAGCCAATGAAAACTTTCTTTGTATATAATACATTTTCTGACTTTAGGCATGAACAAAATCCATTTTAACCCCAATAACTGTGAAACTGTAAACATGACTCTGTAATTCTATACTCAGCTAAAAAGTATATATTTCATGTGAATACACAACTTTCACCAAGTCAAAAAAATTACACAGCAGTGCAAGAACACTTCTGATGGGACTGGGGAGGAAAAGGAAAGTTCCTCTTTCGTCAGGGGCCTTGCAGCTGTAAACACATGGGCGAGCATCTGCTAAGCACCACTCCAAATCCCAGGGAACACCAAGTCAATAAATCACTGCCTCATACCTATATCCCACAATCAACACACAATTTTTCCTACAGTGCTAGGAAGGCCATTACTACAATCAACATCTGTTTTAATCCAGGATGGACGTATCAGCACAGAGAGCTTCACTTTCAGGTTAAGGAGCATGTTTCTTTTCCAGGATTAAGATGCTTTGCTTCAGTGTTTTCTTTTAATCATTCCTTAGCATATCCTCTCAGAGGAATTGATAAAATAAGAATAATTATGCTTGTCTCTAGAGCAGACAGCAAAAATATCGTAAAACAACCCCTTAGTGGAAGGTTGAAATGTGGGAGTTTTCCTTTACTCTCCCTACGGCAGGTTTTTATGGGATTCTATAAAATGAAAACCAGTCCTTTGGAAAAAGTAATGTAGGAATAATGTAAATAAATAACTTAAGAGAAAAGCTGTTGGGCAAAAAGTATAAATCAAATGAGTTTTTATGCATAGGCTTTGCACTTTTAAGTTTAGGAGAAAAATGTATTATATTATCAGGTAGGAGAAAAAGTGAAGCAGGTTAAGAAAACTGTATTATTTATAGAGCATAAAAGTATCTATAATCAAAGAAAGAAGGAGAACCTAAGCCAGTAAGAAATGAGCAAGTCACGACCCAATCACGTATGTCAAGTCTAATCCTGATTACATTTTGCAAATAATTTTTCAAGTGAAACTTGCATTAAAACATCTACATGACTGGTGACAGCATAAATGAGCTTGCCTCCCACTACAAACTGACACATGTGCCCTTGGAGAATCCACTTGATTGTCATAATGATAATAATGCAGAATCTCCTCTCTGCGTTTGTGACCCCGAGTGACACCTGATGACTCTGTAATGACAGATAGCACAAATAAATAAATAGAGTCAGTGTTCTGCTCCATGCTGTTCTGCTGAGATGAGGCCCTCAGCAGTGTGTTATTAAAGAATCATTGCACCCATAATATATTGAAATAACACACAACCCGAAAAACATTTCCTGGCTGATGTATTGCATCTTCTCTAAGTCTAACATATTTCAGAATGCATTTAAAAATCTAAGATCTCTTTTTTCAGAGTACTATAGTTTTGATTGAAAAGGTCTTTTACTTCCTTAGTTAGGTTGATTCCTAAGTATTTCATTTTCTTCAGTGCTATCATAAAAGGTATCATTTCTCTAATTTGTCTCTCAGTGTGCTTGTTATCTATGTAGAGGAATGCCACTGACTTTTGTGTGTTGACTTTGTAACCTGCTATGTTACTGAATTTGTGTATTAATTCCAGTAGCTTTTTGGTGAAGTTCTTTGGGTCTTCTAAGTAGATTATCATGTCATCTGCAAATAATGAAAGTTTTACTTCTTCTTTACCTATTCTTATTCCTTTTATTTCTCTTTCTTGTCTAACGGCTGTAGCTAATGACTCCAGAACTATATTGAATAGAAGTGGCGATAGGGGGCATCCTTGTCTTGTACCAGATTTGAGAGTGAAAGACTTCAGTTTTTCCCCATTTAGAATTATGCTAGCTGTTGGATTGTTGTAGATGACTTTTATCAGGTTGAGGTAGAGGCCCTCTATTCCAATTTTCTGTAGGACTTTGAACATGAATGAGTGTTGCACTTTGTCAAACGCAAAGCTAGATTAGTGAGATGAGCTTTAAGAGGCTTAGATTCAATAGCCTCCAACATAACAAGCTTCACTGGTGGCCCACTACAATTGCAGAACATTTGACTGTGTATGTATCTGCTTCCTCTTACTCCAAAGAGAAATATATTCTTTTCCTTTTTTATTTTTTTTATTTTTTTTCTAAGCAACATCAATAGGGAGGTGGGTCATGCCCACACACTGTACTCTGTAGAACAATTGTGAGGACAATATGCAATATGTCAACTTTCAAAGAAAAGAAACGGGAAAGAAAAAGGGGGAAAAAAAAAGTAATGTTTATTTAGAAGGGTAAATGTTTAATTGTTTGATCAATCTTATATACCTATATGTATTAATCTAAACTGATCTGATGATGAAAATATGTAATATAACCATTGTTAAATTTAAACAATAAAAAAAATTTAAAAAATAATAATAAAATAAAAAAATAAAAATCTAAGTCACAGAGCAGTTTGAAAGATAAAATAAATCCTTCCTTAGTAATGGAGAAATTATAATTAATGTCTGCGAGAATTCTAGTCTTTGTCAACACAGACACATAATTTACTCTGTATATATCTATGTTCCATAGATAGATAAGATAGATAGATGATAGACTATGTGAATGTATATGAATGAATGAAGAGTTAGATCACTTCATCATTATCATTATTATTATTATTATTATTATTATTATTATTATTATTATTATTATTATGTATTTTAGGGAAAGGTCTGCAGGGTGTTCCGGGTCTCACTGCTAGACTGGACTCGTGTTGATCTGTCAGTTTACAGCCTCCCAAGAGCTGAGATTACAGGCGCACACCACTATGCCCAGTCTCAATAGTCACCCCAGCACACCCTCGGGTGGAGCCAGGGCAGCAGGCTGGGTCTCAAATCCCTGACCCCTGCACCTGCTGGCAGGCGCCTTAATCCACTGAGCTATTTGGCCTGCCCTAACTTCTTGATTGAATAAAGAACCTTACAGTAAAATTGCACACATTCGGTAAATGGAGTGTGATTTCTGAGCAAAGTGGCTTGTGAATGCAGTTCGTGACGTTTATATGAGCCACAGGTATGAGCACAGGAAGTGATTTTCCTAAGATTTCAAAACTATTATGAAGAAGAAACGATAGAGAAAAAAACTGTAACTTTTTTGTTTGTTTTTGCGGAACTGGGGATTGAACTCAGGCCCTTGTGCTTGCCAGGCAAGCGCTTATTCTTCTGAACTATCTCCCCAACCCCACTTTTAACTTTCAAATAAGTTTGAAACTGCTTTTCTCTTACCCTAGGCTAATAAATTCCACTTCCCCTGTTTGAGTATGAAGCTTAGCCTAGCACAGAACAAAGGCGGACAATACAAATCTGCATGCATAGCAAGATATGAGGTAAAGCTCGCAAATTCTTCAGTGCTTCCGTGCAGCTACTAAGGTAATTTAGACAGGTTAGACTCTTCTGCCGGGAGGCTCAATCAGTATACAAGAATCCATTACCGAGCCCTGGAGGCTGTGAATAAGCAGGTTCACCCTGGTCTCTCAAGAGGCAGAGGACACATCCTGCATGCCAACGCTTGCTCAAGGCACTTGAAGGGTGATGCACAGGCTTTGAGATCTAAGTCACCCTTGACTCTACAAGTCCTTGGCGTGAGGTTCTAACATAAGGAAAGACAGCCATTGCTCTAGTGTTTCTGGGTACATTTGATATTTGAATTTTGATTCCTTCAAGAGTGTCTTTTTACAGTTTGTATTCCATCTGTGGAAGACTCCAAATTAATAGAGAAAGAGAAAACACTGGTCATTTGTTATCATTCAGGTAAAAATTATTTATTAGATCTCAACAGATTTAAAAGGTTGGGTGTAATCGTCCTTTTCTGCAGTTGCGTATGACTCAGAATACAAAGGTATCACGAATCGAGATCCCTGAGCCCAGGCCACGATCTGATATGTTGTCTCCATCTTCCCACATTTGAGTTTTTCTGATTCACACATGACTACCCAGGATGGCTCACTTTTTTTTTTTTTTTGTATTCAACTTCATTTAACACTTGTTCACTCCGTAATGTGTCTAGGTCCCCTATGTCATCTGGACAAAGTCAGTGATTTGTAATTCTGTTAACCTGCTTGTCCTTTGTTTGTCTTCTCTGGGCAGTCTAGGTTGGTGTTTAAAATTTTGCACAGGTCTGTGAGAGTGACAGTGACTTTAGAGCTGAAGGTGAGGTCAAGATCAACATCTTATGCTGCAGTCTTTTACTTAAAGAGTCATGCAGAATTGGGTAGCGCCAACAGGACACAGGAAGTCTGTAGCAGAAAGAGACTGGTAAAGACCGAGGCAAAGAGATTGTTTTATTCTCCTTTCTTTTACTGTGACTACAAACACATTTTGTTACTGCAGAAACTACTACAGATTTTTCATGGCCTATGCACTGGTTGTAAGCTGAGAGGCAACAGTCTTAGTTCATTTGGACTTCATTCTCATTCCATTTATATTGCGATCTCTTTTCTCTTGTAGGTAATTCTGATTCTTTATTGGCATCATTCATCTATTTTATTAGTTTATTAAAATCTGAATTCATTTCATATTAGAAGCGGTGAAGTCAATATACTTGTATCTGTTATTTACTTTTTATTTTTCAGCTTCGGGAGTAAAGTCAGGGCCTCAGGCTTTTCATGCAGGCACTGGGCTATGGACACAGTTACAGCCCTGGTGCTCTCCTGCACCTTTCATTTTGTTTAATTTCCATATCTTTCAGTGAAATATAAATAGCCCTAAATCAGTCACACACTTTCTTACACATCTCAGTTTTGTTTTTTTTTTTTTTTTTACACATCTCAGTTTTGACTTATAGAATATAATTCAGTGAATATCTATCTGTCTATCTATCTATTTGTTTTAATCTTTCTTCCTACATTTTATCTTCTCTCTAAAAAGTGAATCAATTTGCCCCATCTTAAAATTTTCCTCCAATCCTGTCAAGATACAGAGAATGGCAACAAGAAACAGGACTCAGTTCGTGAGCAAAAGTTTGCTGATATCTAGGATCAATTTTAGGGACACAAGGGCCAGCCAGATAGCTCATGGGAGTAAAGCACCTGTGTAGGCAGGGACTGGGTTTCGATCCCTACTGTGCACTGCCCTGGGGCACGCTGAGAGGGTGACTGAGACTGAGCGTGGTGTACACCTGTAATCCCAGCACTTTGGAGGCTCAGAACAGGAGGATCACAATGAGTCTGGTCTGCGCAGTGAGACCCTGTAGACCCTGTACAAAATACATTAAAAAAAAAACTTGGAAGTATAACACTGAAGAGTTAAAATTAGCTAATTAAGCAACTAGAACACAAGTTATATTTGACACATTAACAGTAGGTCATTATATTCTCTAATAGAAGCTTTTAATGATTGTCCTAACCTAGATATAGACTACGGTCCACATTTTGCCTCTGACCACTTTTATAAACAAATGTTTTTAGAACACAGCTGTCTTAGCTATGTAAGGATCATATTTGGTTGTCACTGTATTATAATGATCAGGTTGCATAGTTGCCAAAAGGATTCTACTGCTTTTCAGCTCGGATGTGGAGAACTGTGCTGTGGGCCAGTCCATCAATGGTGCTGGAGAGAGTTCCATGTGAGACTGGGAAGAGCGCCTCCCTTGCCACTCCTATCTCCAGGAATACAGCACTTTACAGGTCTAGTTCACTAAAGGTCGGCAGACTTTCTAATTTTGTTTTTAGCCCTCAGTTACAACAAGACTGTTATTTCCTCTGGGTTACAGAAGATCTCTAGCTTTTTTTTTTTTTTGTCTTTTTGAGACAGGGTCTCACTATGCAGTTGAGGCTGGCCTTGAGCTTACTTTTGTAGCCCAGGCTGGTCTCGAACTCGCACCAATCCTCCTGCCTCAGCCTCCCGAGTGCTGGGATTACAGGCGTGAGCCACCACGCCCGGCCGATCTCTAGCTTTTATATAAAGAGATCTATACATATTTTTCAGGAAAGATGGGTCATCAATCACTGGGAGAAATGAGTGAGTCTTATATCAAAAAGTATACTTTGGGGCTTGGAGATAGGTCAGTGGTCTCAGTACCTGCTTGGCAAGCGGAAAGACCGGGGGTTCAATTCCTGGTACCTCATGCTGTGATAGGCCCGGAATCCCAGGCATACTGTGTCAGCCACTGAAACTGGGCCTGATAGTGCATGACCGCAATCCCAGAGCTGGGCAGGCTGAAACAGGAAGGTGTCTATGCATCTGAGCTGCATAGCAAGACCCTGTACCAAATAAGTAAATAGATTGTTTTTAAGTATATTTTTGCAATTGTGGGTATAACCACCTAAATATTAGGGCAGTAACACACCTGTTTATAGGTGTCTGTATCTCCCACCAGACACAATCAAAATCTTTTCTCTAATTTATAGTCACCCTTTTTATTTTTACACATTTCTGATTGATAGCCGAAAACCTGTCAAGGATGCCTGATGTAGCCATGTCAAGTAAAACATCTCCTGTCATGGAATAATCTTTAGTAAATGAATAGAGTAGAACAAAATAACACAAAATTTAATATATGAATTAAAATTCCCAATCTGTGCAAAATAACTGACTTCATTATGGATAATAGCATGTTGTTTGTAGCTTAATAACAATAAAATGAAAAAACACCTCTCAATTATATGAACTAATTATGGTATGTTACTTTAACAAATGACTAACATTTTAACTTCAAATAATTTTTATGTTAGTTATATTACCTTTATTTTATACCTAAAGAAAGTTAAAATTCTATAGAAACAGTATTTCAAAGTAAAAAGTGAATAGTTAACTTTGGGTACAATACTTGGTGAATTTTAGTATAGTTATTAGCACAAACACAAGAAACAAAAGATAGCAAAATTACAGAAAGACAGGAATTGTTGTATAACGTCATGCAAAAGCAGACAGTAGAACTACAGTTGAAAACAATATGGGGATCTTAAAGAAATAAAATTTCAATAATAAGAGCAATAAATATTGGTTAGGACTTAGGGGAAATAATCGCTTTATCTAACATGTTATCTAACTCTTCTATCACCAGAGATAGCCTCAAAAGTATTGAAGTCAGAACACTACAGAGACGTGTTCATATTGACAGTAGTACAACTTGCAATAGCTAAATCATGGGAATACCTATGGAAACAGTCACAGAATAGGATTTTTGGTATACAGACACCATGGAGTACTATTCAGCAGTGAACAATGAAGTCAGGAAAATGCATCAAATGGGATTTCATCATGTTAAGTGATATGAGACAAATTCAAAATATAAATACTGAGTGGTTTCTCTCATATGTGAGCTTAAAGAGCAGGGATGACAGGAAAAGCGAAGCGGGATTATTAAAGAGGATGAGGGAAACAATGATGGGAAGGGGTGGGGAAGACGAAGGGGGTAATGGGGAAGTGAGGCAGATCCATGCGCGCTGTATGCATGCTCAAATAGGCCAGGGTTAAATAATGATTCTGGATCTATTAATTTGTTTCCAGTGCTGGAGACTGGACCCGAGGTTTCACACATGCTTGATAAGCGCTCCATCAGTGAGTTCCATCTGATTCATTGCAACTATGGTTTTACTAGCTAGTATCTCACAATGAAACTTAGTTTTATAAAATAGCTTAGAAGTAGTCCTCAGATAAGTCATGGCCCAATCAATACGAACCTTCAGGTAGATGTAGTTCTGAGTACCAAATCATTCTATTCTTAAGACCTTAACTGGTACAATCTTATAAATCCACACTACTGAGGGATAATGAGTGTGGATTGTGGTACAAATAAAGAGGAACTGAGTTTTTAAATCCTTTGAATCTTCTTAGCAAATGACAATGACTGCTTTCTTCAACTCTGTCCAATAATTAAAGTCTCTAGCATGACCTGTTAACTTATCTCAGCCAACATTTGCATAACTTAGGAAATGATTAATGAACTCTTATTGTGTTCTAGGTCCTCCACATTATAGAGATGTACAAAGCATTCCTAGCTCCAGCGAAGTCTCCACGAAAACAATCTTTCATTTACTGCAAACAACTACACTCTTAAAAATTCTGATATAAATTCCTTAAGGCCAGATAAATGATTGCTCTTAAATTGCAGTGAGGAGTGTAGACTTAGTCAAGCACACTCAATATGCAAGCATCCTCCATCCTCCCTCCAAGAATTTTATCCAACTAAACTGAAAGCCATAGGAACAGCACTGCAGCTATAATCAGAATGTCTCAGACATTGCAGGATCTTGAGAGGAGCAAATCTTTATGGCAAACTTCTATGTCTTGCACTCCTACTATGTGTTTAATTGTCAATTACTGACATCTCTGACATAAATATAGTTTTCCAAAAGTCCTCCTAATGTAGAGATTTCATAAATATGTACAAGTTAAACTATGCATAAAACTAATAAAAGACATTACCTTGGAAAAAAAAAGAAACTAGCAATGAAGTCAGTTTAATTTACAAACATTTTATAGGACATAATTTCCTACCAGTGATAATATGTTTTTCACTTACTTGAAAGGTAACTATTTGCTCAGAGGAATAATACATTTGAATGAGGATCATCCAAGCTATTTATGTTAATATAAACATTTGGTTTGTTAGTATAAATACAATATAATTCTATAAAAAGCAAAACTGAAGGTTGTAAATGCATTGTATTTGTGTGTAAGGACAAACACTCAATTCCTCAGAAATAACAAACATTTTCTGATTACATTAGAACACGAAACTCATCAAATTCCTACATTTTACATAGTACTAAAAGATATTGTTCATACAAAATAAAGGGAAATTACCTCCTGTACTCTCCTTTCACCAACCTGCTCTGAATTATGCTTAACTTAATGAAGCCTCGGTTTGCTCTGCTAACGGCTACAATCCATGAAGAATGAAAATTCAGACCTAGCCGCCAGTCTATAGTAATTTATTCACTAGAAGAGTAGAAATGTAAGTGTGAGGAAAGGCATAACTTTGAGGACTTAAATGACAAAAGATACTTATAGTTTGTTTTTAATAAGCTCCACGGCTTAATAAAGATGCTTAACAAAATGAATTATGTGGAGAATACAAAGATGAGTAATAGCATGTTGTTGTATCACACAGATAAAACTAGACAACTGCTCATTTATTATATTTGAGATCCCTTCTTGTTTCAAAACAGCCAAACTCTAAGCATTCATATATACTCTAGTCTCATAAGACAACGATGTTTCCAAAATAATGAGCCAAACCTTTTCTTTGTAAGCCCAGTCTGTCATATTATGATGTTTGTTTCCATTAAAACCATTCTCATTTGGGGCCATTAACGTTAAAGTGGATGGTGTGCAGCTATCTGGGCATAGGACCAAAATGCCACAACCACCTCTGCCAAGCACATGGAAGTGGCTGGAATCTGGGGCAGTGGCAGAATGCAGCAGCCACGTTCAGAGGACAGCTCTCAAAACTGTCATTCACTGAAGAGGTCTCCATGTCACAAGCCTAGCTTTCCACTACGGTGACCCTGCGAGGGTCAACAAAATGAATGCATGAAGGAAAAGCAGAAACATACTGGGGCAAGCCCAGAAAATGCTCCAAAAGTTTCAGCTCCCACAAACTGGATCCTTGAAAAGGAAGCATTTAGCCGGGCGTGGTGGCGCACGTCTGTAATCCCAGTACTCGGGAGGCTGAGGCAGGAGGACTGTTACAAGTTCGAGACCAGCCTGGGCTACAAAAGTGAGCTCAGGACCAGCCTCAACTGCATAGCGAGACCCTGTCTCCAAAAGACCAAAAAAAAAAAAAAAAAAAGAAAAAGCATTTAAAGAAAAAAAATGGGAAATCAAAGCTGAGAATTATTAAAAATGATATTAGAGGTGGCAGAAAGATGGATAATAAGGCATCTGCCCAGCTCTCACAAAAATATAAGAAACAAATAGGTGTTCAACTACGCAAGATGACCTTTAGGCCTACAGAGGGCACTAATGTAAAAGAGAAGATCAAATCCAAGCGATATAAAGCATCAATATCCTGCGTAGACAAGAATTAAGAGCTCACAAAAGGGATAGACAGAGAAATTCAGGAGATTCAAAATTCCATCGCAATTCTGAGCAGGGAGAAGTGACCAATTGACAACAGACTACCAGAATTAGAAGATTATCAATGGCTGGTTAATGAGATATGTTCTGAAAATAGCAGCAAATAAGTAAAATGCATTCATATCTCCTAAAAGACATAAAATAATTAACTTAAGATCATATGCAATCAGAAAATACAACAAATGACATACGCCTATTTAGTCAAATTATAGCAGAAAGCTTCTAAAATAAGGGAAAGTAATTTAACACATAGATAAGTGATGTGTAGAGTACTAAATTTCCAGAACCAGAAAAAAGTGAGTAGGGCCGGGGAGATAGCTCCCTGCTATAAATGCCTGCCTAGCAAGAGTAAAGTTGTGAGTTTGGACCCCGGTCTTACAAAAATGATTAAGTAAATAAATTTAAAAAACAAAGCAAAACAAGAAAAAGTGAGTGAAAACAAAATATAACAATCATAAATCTTTCCACAATACATCACAGTCTAAATCTTAGAATTTTAAAATAAGACCAGAATCTTAAAAGAAGTTCAACCAAAGAAAAAAAATTACTCGTAAAATAACGTCATGAGAATATGGCAGACTTCTTAACACAGACGTTAAAGCGCGGGAAAATGTGATATGCTTCAAGCCTAAAAGAAAACACTTTCTCACTCCTATATATATATATATCCTGCAAAACTCTTTCATCACTGAGGGAAAAAATGAGCTATTTTCTTGCTAAAGAGAACATGAAGCCGTTCAGAAACTCAGAACCGACACTCCCCAAAATCCTTAAGGGTGTGCAGGAAAGCACAAGGCACCTAACAGTGACAGAAGGAATAAATGAGTACAAATGATAAAGAATCAGCAACAGGAAATTAAAGTAATGAGATCAAGCCGGGCGTGGTGGCGCACGCCTGTAATCCCAGCACTCGGGAGGCTGAGGCAGGAGGATCAGTGCGAGTTCGAGACCAGCCTGGGCTACAAAAGTGAGCTCAAGGCCAGCCTGAACTGCATAACAAGACCCTGTCTCAAAAAGATAAAAAAAAAAAAAAAAAAAAAAAAAAAAAAAAAAAAAAAAAAAAAAAAAAAAAAAAAAAAAAAAAAAAAAAAAAAAAAAAAAAAAAAAAGTAATGAGATCAATGAAGAAACACTGATAATAAATCGCAACATAAAAGTTCTGAGTTTCCAGATTAAGACTAGACTGGCAGAATGTATCACAGAGCAAACTCCAGAGGTATGCTGAATAAAAGAAAAACATTTCACTCAGAAAGCAACAGACAGACTGAAAGTCCAAGAATGAAGGGCCATATTCCATGCAGTGGAAACCTAATGGCAGAAGTAGCTATTCTGTGTCCAGGCAAGATGGACTCCAGGCTAAAACTGATCAAAAGACGTAAAAGGGTTCACAGCACATTAGTAGAAGGAAAAACTAAGAAGGAAGGCATATCAATTATTATCATATCTGCACTAAACATTCAACTCTATAAAACAGGTATAATAGGACATAAAGGACCCAATAAAAATAAATATATCTTAGTGGGAACCCCAGGTACCCCTCCATCACAACTAGATCAAATAGAGTAAAAATCCTCAGCAAAAAATATCCGAGTTGAAGAAACACTGAAAGCACTGCATATTTACGGAGCATTCCATCAACACGTAACAGAACACACATTCTCAGCAGCCTGTGAAACTTTCTCCAGTAAAACAAGGTTAAGCAAACATACAACAGCGACTTATCTAAGACACATATTATCAAACCACAGCACAAAGAAGTTAAAAATAATGACAAGAGAAAACACAGAAATAATGCAAAACATGGAAACTGCATTTATCATTAAATAGTAGGTTATAGAAGTGAGAAAGGAAGAAGGAAGTCAGTGTAGTCAATATGACCAAAAAAGAAAACCCTCACAGCAGTGTAACTGAGAATAGAAAGAATATAAACACAATGAAAACTACTAACATCAAAAAATTATTAGGAGCTTCTTCACAAACCTCCACACAATCAATTGGAGTGTTCAGAACATAATCCAACTCAGCAAAACCAGATCAAAATGGCTTCAAAGATAACTTGTTCAAAATCTTCAGGAAATATTTTAATACCACTACCCTTCAGTCTCTTTAATGAAATTGAAAGGGAAGAAATAATGTGAAAGTAATTCTGGGAATTTACTCTTAACCTGATGCTAAAACCAAATTCCATTTGAGCCAGCTATTCTCTAAGCATCTTCCTAAAAGAGTTAAAAACATTACAATACAGCAACACATACAGAACCCTGTTTATAGTGGAACAACATAAAATATTTTAATTTTAGATGCAGTCTGCATGTCTATCGAGACAAAAAGAGATAAAGAAAATGCAGCATTTACCCATAATAGCAGATTACTCTTAAGATAAGCTTGAGTCATTTGAAGGAAAGCAGATGTCCCCTGACACCATAATGTTAAGTGAAACAAATCAGAAATAAAAGCCTAAATATTATATGGCTTCTCTTTTATGAAAAATTCAAATTATAAGTAATGATTACAACAAAAGTTATGTGGCAGGAAGTAGGAAGATAGATCTTTCTTGAATAGGAAGTTGAACAAGATATGGAAAGAGAGAAGAAAAAGAAAATTATTTTAAAAAATCAAATGTATCATGTACATAGACCAATTTCACACGAGATACACAAACTTTATGCATTGCAAACATACTAATAAAAATAAATTTCACAAAAAATTGTACATATACACTGTATGTTATTCACATGCTAAAGTAGTTTTATTTTGTTCTTCTGTATGGAAATTTCCCTCAGGTTATCTTGAGTATTTTGGCTTTCTCCAATAAAAGTCAAAATTTCTATGTTTTTGACAGAGTAACGCTTGGCACACATATTTAGACTTCTGATGTGTAAGGAAGCATCTTAGTTTCTGTCCTAGGGCTGGCTTTCTTGTCACCTCGTTCTGTTTTGCCTTGAAGCTCTTGGAGGCATGCAGAGAGCTGCTGGTTATAGACTCTGGTCGATCATGCAAACTGCACAGAGCCTGTTCTTCAAGCACAGCCTGAACCATGGTCCTTGTTTCTTGGACCCAGTGGCCTCTTACGTTAAGGTGCCATCTAAGCGGATGTTAGGCAGTGTTTGCTTCAAACACATTTTAAAAATGAGCGCTCTCATGGCTCACCACTGAGAAGGCTAATTTGTACTAAACTTTGACAGAATGAAGGCAAATACCTCAGTATTCTAGAAAGTACTGGCACTTCTCAAGGCTGCATTATGATCATTGGCCTTATAAGCCAAACCAACCTACCACCAACCACTGCCTACCTATCTTTCCAATGTTCCAAAACATTCAAAATGAGTTTTCAGTTGACATATAAACACAAATGGGCACATTTTTTATTATTAGAAGTTAAGTTTCAATTGCATACATCGTATCAAATGAATGATAATTTTGGCAAACATTCAAAATCTTAAATCATTTCACATGTTCACTTTCCTTCTGCTTTCTGTATGGGATGATTTCAAACATATTTCTTCTAAAGGCATGCTTTCTGCTTGCAGCTAACCAGTAAAATGGCTTTATAATCATTCTTGCCATTTAGTATTTAAGTTATTTTAATGTAGACTCACTAGCAGGGGGTTTGGCTCAGCAGTACAGCGCACACTTAACATCAACTCACTTGGAAAAATTTATAAATAAAAGATCAGAGAAGTCATAATTTATTTCAATCATATTAGTAACTTTATGTATTTATAATGTATTTTTTATTCAATAATTAAATTATCAACACATAAGGAACCAAGACCAAAAAATCATTTATGGAAGATCCATTCTCTCAGCCTGAGAAGAACTATCTTTGCCATTCCTGGAGCCCATTCACCACAGGTTTTCTGCACCCTGAGGTTTGCTTCACGTAAAATTTTGACCTTCACTGAAGTAGCTAGCCAGCCATGTCAAACTGTTTTCACTTCTTGTCATCTTTTATCTGAACTAGACTAAGTAACTTCATGTCCGTTTTGATCACGTCAGTCTGTATTTTATCTAGATTTATGTGTGACCCATAAACAGTGGTATATAAATGGTTATTCTGGTTATTTAATATTAAAACCCTAAAACTTTGTGTCATTGCTTTCTCCATGTCAGTCACTAGAACGAGTGAGTGTCTTCTAGACACATTCTAGATACATTTGTGACAAACATTACTCAGACTGGTCAGTTCAGGAGCAGTGAAAACGGAGAGGACGAGGTGAGTCAGGGCAGCTGCAGGGTTGGGCACACCACCCAGTCTTTGCAGTTTGTCCTTTCTATTAGATTTTATGGTCAGGAAGTAGCCTTAGTTTAAATTTTCCAATATTGTACCACAACTTCCAATGAAAGATTTTTTTTTATGTTTCTAGCCTCTCCAATTAAGATGCTCTAATATTAGTTTAAAATTAAAGGCATATATGGACTCCTGCCAACAGAAGAAACAATACGTCCCACACAGCCACAAAATGCAACTCTCCTTCCTAATGCACTGCCCTCGAGCTAACAGAAGGCACTTCCAAGCCTGGCAGCTTCCACTACGTGGTTCACTTCACGCTTTTGTTCTAACTCAGATCTGTACAGATAATCCATCCTCTCTATTTCTGGGTGTTAAAGTGGACACCTGCCAGGTATGCCAGATTCCAGTGGTGAGGAAAATCTTCAGCCCTCCAAATCCAAAGATGCAATAAAAAATATGTATCTGAGACAAACAGACACCTAATGGGAAAACATATGAAAGAAATGGCAAGCATATGAAACAGAGCCAGAGTCACCGGTCATTCGCAAAACCACAGACGCTCCATCTGACTCCAGAAGGAATAGTTACTATCAGGGAAACAATAATCAATGCTGCCAGGGTTGTGGGGTACACTTCTTGTGGGGGTGTACTTGTGCAACCACTGTGGAAATCAGCATGGATGCTCCTCAAAAGCTAGGAATAATGGTCTCATCTGACATAACTGTTCCCATCTGGATGTTGTCCCAGAAGCATTAAGAGCACCATAACCCATGACATATGCACACCCATGTTCATAGTGGCAAAGTCTGTAATGCAGCAATACAAATGCTCACCAACCAGTGAATGGATAGGAAAGGTTTTTTAAAATATTGGAATATTACTCAGCCATGAAGAAAGATAAAATGGACACATTTAAAGCTAAATGGATGAGACTTGAGGTCACTATCATAAGTGAAATATATGAAACATTTGGCCTGTAAATATCACATTATTTCTCTGTTGTGACCAACTGAAAATGTAAATAAGAACATCAGTGTACAACAGACATTGTGAAATATAAAGTGTTCAAAGTAAAGGTAAAGTTAGAAGGTGTAGAAGAAATAAAATAAGGAAAGAATAAGTGAGAAAAGGATAAAGTAAAAGTCAATCTTTGTGAAAAGGGAGGAGAAAGGCATATACAAAGAAGGGATAGAAATGGAATCACGAGAAGCGGCTGACACCCTGACTATAGTAAGCACTAAGTAAATTGCCTCCGCTTGGGTAAAAAAAAAATCTCCAGATTTAACTTAACCTTGGTTTCTCCTTGCGACTTCATACTTTGTCTTTTGGGATGGAACCTACACAAACTGCTTCTGGAATAGGAATTAGAGTTTTTAGCTGGATGTGAGAGTGCATGCTTGCAACCCCAGCCCTCAGGAGGTAGGGGGATGGTTGCAAATTCAAGGCCAGCCTGGCCTGCAAAGTGAGTTCAAGGGCAGCCTGAACGGCATAGTGAGACCCTGTCTCAAAACAACAAAAAGTATTTTACTTTTTTCCACATAGAGTTTCTTCTCTTTCAGCAAATAAAATAAGGCAGAGGAGGTAAGAAGAAAGAAAGAGGAAGGAAGGGGAGGCGAGGAGAAGTTAGCATTGGCCCTGCCGTTTTGGAGGTAGAGTTCACCGGGAGGAACAGCCAGTCCTGCCCACTTGCTACTTAACACGCTGAAGAGATGGCCTTTGTGTGCCCAAGGGAAGTTATTCCGTCTCACTAATGTGCTTGCCATGAAATTTTACAACTCTTTGCCTTTGTAATTTTAAACGTGACTACTTCGGTGTCATTCCAAATTGGTCTATATTCTTCTCCGCACTCCTTTGGTGACAGGAATCAAACCCAGGACCCTGCCCTTGTTAGGCTGATACCCGTAGCACTGAGCTACATCCCTGGAATGTTCTTATGTATCTCTTCTTAGCTCAGTGAAATCCCTTACACCTAATTTTACTTGTTTATGGAACTTTTTCTTTCACCTCAACAACGACAATGAGGAAACTTTTGAAGTTACTAATGAAAAGCCTGAGGGAGAAAATATTGCCACCATTTTTATAAAACTTATCAGTTAATCTTCCTTCCATCTTTTCTAGGAAGTCAACTGAAAAATACTTTGCCACGCTTTCTGACTCCATCTAGGACATGACAGACATTCAAATTAATTTCTTCTTTCAAAGTGCTAATGGCTTGTGAAATTGGGCCCAGCCAGAGAGCCTGGATGGCCAGATGACATTTTTTTCTTTCCATCCTCACTTTATGAATGATAGACAGGGTTTTGTTTGCTTAAGAGATAGGTGTTATATACTTCATAAGAATCAGAGACCTTTAAAATTTTAAATATTTGCTATTTACCTACCAGAATATAAATTATTGAGCCAAGTGACAAAAAAAAAAATCAAGAAAAATCAGAAGCATTATATTCCTAAAGCAAAATTAATTTGATATTAAAATTTTAAAAAACAGTGAATCTATCCTTTAAATTTATCTCATACGCAAAACTAGTCAGTCAGATAGATGTTACCCATGCAATACAAATATGAATTTTGAAGTGGTATGTAAAACTTTTCTACATCTAGAATAAAATAAAGTACTGGGATGATTTCAGTGGGAAGACGATACCCCCGACTGTGAGCGTCACACACAACTGCGCAGCGCTGCACAGAAGGTTCTTCCTTTGCGCAACATCGTGAAAGTGAAACAGATCTGAGGCAAAGTACCTGAGACTTGCAAATTTTGCTATTAAGTGAGAATTTTGAAAAGCCAAGATACAATTTGTTCCGAATTAATGTCTTCTAGAAACATAAGTTAGTTTCCATAAAGTATCCCAAAAGAAACAACTAGAAAAAATATTCTGTTGTGCGCAGGAAGCATCTTTCAAACCAGCCATAGTTGTAGCTATAAATAACACAGCTTACATGGGTTTACTCTTAGACTACAATTGTTAAACCGACTTAATAATCCTGGGAAAGAGCTTTGCCCAATCTGACAAGACTGAGGGGAAAAGAAGCCTGCCACTGTACTCTTAAAGCAGAGACGTTAAGTGTTTTTTTTTTTTGTTTGTTTGTTTGTTTGTTTTTTATGTATCTATTGACCATTTGCCCTGCTTCCTTTGCTTGGCCAAAAAATTAAAGCCATCACATTACAGTGGTGTGGGCATAGCCATGCGTACAGCCACCTAAGTCGCTGTAGCTAAGCCTCGGAGGAGCCCCATGCGTTCCTCAGCAGATGAATGGATAAAGAAAGCGTGGCGCTTAAGCGCCATGGGGTACTGTTCTCCCAGGCAGAAAGAGCAAAATACACCGAGGTCATCTGTAGGAACCTGGACGCACCTCAAGCCACGAGATGCTAACTGAAGCAAGTCAGACACTGCATCTTAGACATCACATCCTTTCTCTCCATGAGAAGACCATAACATAAATAAGGAGCAAATAAAAGGTAGATAGTAGGAAGTAGGGAGAGAGGTCTTTTGCAAAGGGGGAGTGATCCAAGAGGTGGAAAGAGGGAAGAAGGAAGAGCGATTTGAAAAGAGTAAGATGTGTTATGCAAATGCGAGGTCTGCCCATGAAGAATGTATCTACTGTGTACTTCAAACATATACAAATGCAAAAGTTGAGAAGGAAAGAGGTTTCTTAAACTGCTGTGTGTCCCGCTGAACAATTAGTTCTCCCTTCTAGACATGGGGGAGAGCTGGTAATGTAGCAGAGAAGAGGGCGGTGAGCACACGGGGAGTGTCCACGCGGCAGGCTGATGCCCACCAGGGCACTGTCTCCCTTCACAAGCACGGTGTTGTGAATGTGCTCGATATTCATTCAACTGGCACGATGCCACATTGGTAGCTAAAATACTACGGCCCAGATTCCAGTATCTCATTCGACATACACTTGTAAATAAAGCCTTTAAAGAGGTAATTGGCTAAGCTATTCCTCAGTCCTAGGGGATTCACAAACACCAGGGAATTGGGAATTGAAAAGTAGACCAATCTTCAAAAATGACACGATGCAGGCGACACACCAGGGTAAAAAAAAAAAGTTAAAAGTCAGCACAGGCTGTGGAGATGAGCACAAATAGAAAAAAATAAAAAATAGAGAGCTAAAAACTTATTAAAATCCAACCGAGTGAGGCTGGAAAGTCATCCGTCTTGATCCAAAAGACAGTTAGAAAATTATCTCACATGATAAGGCGGAAGGTGCAAGTTCCAAGGATTAAGGGACAAGCACATGAGTAAAATAGTCACTAATGTCACTGCATCGTCCCCCTCACTGCATTAGCTCAGTGATAATCACGTCTCTAGGGGAGGCCTACCAAGATGAGAAGTCTGTTATCTGAGGGCATCCTGAGACCAATAGGAATGTTAAAACTCTACCCTAGCCTGTCATGCTAAAAGAGACCAGGTCCCTGCCTACCCAGAAATTGTCACGAAGACTGCGTGTGCACCTTTTTCCTTCCTTGAGCCCGTCTGGGATTTCTGTCCTCCACGGGCTGTCCTCCTTGTCCGTAAGAATCTAAGCTTCGTCTCTGTACCATGTGATTTGTTGTGAGATCCTTTTGCAAGAGATTACAAGAGCCCTAGACTCAGGGAGAGGACCTGGAAGCAACCTAGTGGCGTCTGCACCGTCCTGAACTTCTAGGGAAGAACAGGAGGAATTGGGAGCACAGGAGGGAATGAATGAAAACAAAGAGGATGGAATGGGAGAAAAATTTCAAGCAAGTAAAATGCTACATTCTGCTGCTGATTTGAGGACTGTTCAACATGAATATCTGTTGGAAAGTGTCTTTTGTGTATATTGTATAGCAAGCAGAGGTCTATAATACTGTGTGTAACTACTGAAGACATAGTGCTACAGAGACTAATGGCACAGAATCATAGCCAATATAAAAGGCACAGGCCACTTCTTAAGCTTTTATATGCTTTCTTCATGTGTTGGACAACGTGGAAGTAAACTTGTGTCGGGCCATGTAGCCAAGAAATGAAGAGTTAAGTAACTTAGCATGAGACATAGGACAGGTTGTACATGGAACATGGATGCATCTCACAAGGCAGCTGCCTTCCACCAACAACCTCAAAATACTACTGAGGCTTCTTTTCTCTACTGAATGTCTCCTCCAGTTTTCCAAGTTGTTGACATTACTTAAATCTGGTTTTGGGGAGTCAGGTCTCCCCTAACTAATCTGCTTCCCTTCCTAGTCTGTACTTCCCGACTACTTCAGGTAATATTTTCCATTTGTGTCTCTTTTTATTAGAGCAGAACCTTACCTCCATTCCCAAAATATACCTTCAGAGAAGTTGAAAAGTTTGACAAATATGTATATAAATTTAAATATACATAATTGCCTCCCAAGAAGAAACCTTTCACTAGAAAATTAATCATTTGAAAGAAATACTTTGAAAATATGCTCATTATAAACTTTGAAAATTCCATACAAAAACCAAGCAAGAAAAGGGCCATTTAGCATTCATAGTGTATGCTACCTAATCAACTGCCTACAGGCTTAAAATTTAGGATACTCCCTCGCTTTCATTTAAGGTGTGATTGTTAAGCTGTAGGACCACTCAGTCTGCTACTGTGAATGCCACATTTACCTTTCAACAGAGCTATTTTAAAAAATCGTCATTGCTGAATGGGGATGGTATTCCATTACCCCACTTTTGGTAAATGTTCCAATTTTTTCATTGTAATTTGAGTGTCCATTTGAGTAGCTCTTGTATGTAAAATTCAGGCCTGTGTTACACTCTCCTAAAGCTCCACAGAGAAATTGAAGCAAATACTAGGACAACAATCAAATATGAATTTGTAATATAAAAATGCCATCCTACATTTAGCCAAAAAATTCTACAAACTCATTTTAGGTTTCAATATTGAAGAACTGACTTATGTTTGTAGTCTATATCACTTCTGCTTCATTTCTTAGGAAAAATTGCTGCTATTAAATATTTTACACTTTCATATGAAATGTATTTTAGAAAATGTACTGCAAAGTTAACATAGAAATCTGCAATTAAGATTCTTTTTATTAAACTACCATATAATCTGGGTTGCTAAAATATGTTAATAGGCAAAAAATCTACCATAAACTCTAAATCATTTGGAATGACAAAAAGAAAAATTGAATCCATGGCTTTGAACAAAATATACTATTGTTTACAAATGAACAAAAACAATATCCACATTCTCATTTTACTTTGATAAAAGATGCCTTCTATTCCTGAAAGCACACAGAGTCAGTAGAAATATTCACACCCTCATCTTTGAATTTTGCCCAGCTTGTAAACACATTATTGTACATTTTCTAATCAGTGGTGAATCTTTGTTTTATATCAAACAAATGAAAGTGGAAAGTGTCTCCACGAGCCAGGCTTATCAGCCGGCCCCAGACCCTACAGGCTGCTTGCGCGCTCATTAAGTCTCTGCCCTGTTAAAATCTGAAGCTATAGCAACATTCCACATATTTCAATGTATGTGAGCAAAGCACATGGGACCCTTGATTCTGAATATCGTCTTCAGTCGATTAGAAACCCTGGAGAGATTACCGCAATTCTGTGTGTGTTGTAGGGTGATATTTTAGAGATGACCTGGACGCAAGCCTGCAGTCTGAGCAGGATAGACTACCCGAGTGGGGTCACACTGCCCTAAAACTTGCAGTCCAGGTATAAAGAAAGGAAGTTAGGCCAAGTTTGAGAAAGCGTCCTTCCTCTTGAGCAGACACCTTTCCTGCTGCTTCTGATGCCCGGGGACACAGACCACAGCTTCTCCAGCCTTGGGTTGCGCTCCTACTGACTGCGCTCTCGCAGAGGGCGCTGCGGCCTTGATCCCGCCCGTGCTGGAGCTTGCCACTTCCTGAGCTTTAGCGACAGTGGGGCTTCCTGGGTCATGCAGCGTTCTGCAGTCCAGACAGCCACTATGAACTGGCAGTTCTGAGAATGCTAGAAAACGCCCTAACTCAAGTTTAGCAAAGATAGAAAAAAAGACAAAACTGCTAATAAAAACGTTGAAATTGTTAATTATTGATATTGTAAGTTTAAAAGCTTAAAAAATATACCAGAAAAAGTGCACGGAGCTCTATTACATAAGAAAAGCCACTAACATGGTAGGAAAAGGGACATATCAAAGTGTAACATTCCAAAGTTGAACGGTAGATAGACCTACGTCTCTAAAAAATCTGTCATTATAATTTGAATACTAAAGAGCATTCAGTACATTTTTAATAACTTTTTGTAATACACTCATAGGGAACGTTACAAAAGCTATAATTATACTGAGAAATCTATAAGATTTAAATAACTGAATGGCCAGCCAAATAGCTCAGCGGATGAAAGCACCTGCCTAGATTCCATCCCAGACAGACATGCTGCGGCTGGCCCACCCCTGGCGCGCATAGAAGGCGACTGTGGCCCGCGCCTGTAATCCCAGCTCTTCGAAGGCTGAACGCAGGGGGGTCACTAAGAATCCAATCTACACAGTAAAACCCTGAGACCCTGTAGACACTGTAGAACCTTACTAAAAACCAAAAACCAAATAATAAAAATAAATACAATAAGTAATTGAAAAGTGCACTATGTTCTGGAGCAACCTAACTTCACAGATTCTGCTGACATTAAAGTTCCTAAAAGCCATAAAGAAAAAATTACTTCCAGAATACTATTTCATACCTTCATTTACTGAATAGTGTTTAATTTTGAATCTATTTTTATAAGTAGCTTATAGATGTTTCTAAAATCTAATGTAAAGTTCTTGCTTTTTGATGACTGTGTTTTGTCTCCTAGAATTATGTGTCTAATAATTACTCCGATTTGTGCTCTATCACATTTTATTAATGTTAACATTCCTTATTAGCATCTTTTTTCTTTCATTTATTTGAACCTTGTTTTCTGTTTTACTGATATATTATTTTCATTTTGAAAATTTCAGTGGAAATTCAGGACCAACTTACTGTAATTTTCTATTTTGTTTTCACCATTATTATTTACATATACACTTAATTTTAAAGTCTGTATCACAGAGCATCATGGGCCCCTTTCAATGAAGGGAAACAACCATACGTCATTCATTATTTACTCATGCAACATTTCTATTTAAGCCTGCCCCACATCTCTATTACTGATGAAAAAGTTTTCCCAGTTTTTAAACGGTCAACTTTATTACTGTGTTTCATTATTATGAATACCAACCACTGTTCCCTTACTTGCACACTTCTGCTTGGTAAAGTGAATCCTTGAGCAGTTTTTCTAGGGAAAGTTTCACTTGTGTATTTTACTTACTTACTTACTTACTTCTACATCTCAAAACGCTGCTCATTTTCTTTCAACTCTATCCTGCCATCTTTCTGGGATATCAACTTTAACCATACTTCATTATTTGCACTAAGTAGTGTTTCCTAAAACACATTACTGACTTCAGCCAATATTGTTTTTATCTTTTAATCCAAGTGAGAACAACATTTAGTATTTCATTCAAGCTCAGTCAATCCCAGGAGCCACCACGCACTGGTGACCACAGACTCCTGCAATTACCCTTGTCTGGGATCTAGTTAGAATTCTATGCAAAACATAATTCCTCCCCAATTCTAACACCTCAACCAGAAAGGAGATATTGTTAACAAACTCCCTTTGCTCCTTACATCCCAGCAGATTGTCTCTGAAGTGTCATCAGCCTGCATTTGTACGCATTTGATAAATTTCTCTGTGCTACAGTTACTGTCTCTTGTCTTTTTGTCACTTAAATTGCCTGGAAAGCTACACAAGTAATAATGACACCTGCCCAGTTTTGATTTGTACAGATTAGAAATAACAGAGCCTTTTTACTATCTGGCCAAGAAACAGAATTGTCAGTCCTGGTGCCATACGCATGGTTCTTTCATCCAATGAAATAAGAGAGCCCCCTTTCCCAGCACTGCTTTAGCACCTGTATTTGATGCCCAGTTGCAAGTCCAGTACACGGACTTACCAATATCGCGAAGGGCTTCTTTCCTACCGTGATCCACCTAGTGCACCAAATTAAATGAATTATTCTCATGTTAGAGTCAGCTCTGGCTCTTCCTCTGTTAAATATGAAGAGAAATGTGGGTTGGACTTAGAAGGGAAAAATATATTATCTCTTTGATAGGCTGTCTTTACTTCAACATTCTTTCTGGCAATATTACAACATATGCATTTAATAAGATTTTGGGAGTTAATCCCTAGTGTAAAGCAAAATATTTTCAGCAGGTAAAATAAAATGAATTTAAGATCTTAAGTTTTAATCTTTTAAAATTTTACGGTCTTATTTAATAGTATTATTATTCTTCATTTGATAATGAAATATGTCACATAATTACAGTGTTGGGGCAACATGGTAGAGTATACATTCAGAAAGCTAAATGATGTACATTTTTACACCATCGTGTTAAATATATGTTGCTGGAACAAATACCTGACACCCAAAATGAACAAAGAAAAGGTTTAATTAGCTCACAGTTCCTGGAGGTTTCAGTCCATGCTCGGCTGGCTCCCAGGCTGAGCAGAACAGCGCAGAGAGCAAGACAGCATCCAGTTCATGGCAGCAGGACAGCAACAAAATTGCGACAGAGGCAACCAAACAACCAGGGCAACAGAGAGCAACAGAGAGAGTCTGCTTCTCTGTTTCTCATATCACAATACGTTCAGGCTACGCCCCCAGGCCGGGGAAGGTACACATACTCATAACTGCAGCAGCATTAAGATCCGTAGTCCCAGCAGTACTAAGACACATAATCCCAGTGGACCATGAGTCACTCTCAAACTCTGGAAGTCCCTGCCCCACAACTGCATGAGGCTTTGGGGGGACAGCTAGACATAAACCGTAACACTGAATCAAGCACAAGAGAAAATGACGTAAGCAAGAAATAGTGAACCACAAGATGTATAAGGCTGCTGCCAGGGCCACATAGCATAAAGGTTATAGAGTACACTTTTGTTTTATAAGGACTGCCTTATAAGTAACAATAAAAATACAGTACACTAAAGGCATTAACCAATAAAATAATTGTTTATTATCATCATCAAATGTTACATAGCCTGCATAACTTAGCTCTAACTTTCTAAGACTGGGAGTCAGTAGGGTTGTTTGCACTACTGTTGCCACAGCTGAGTGAGTCACAGTTGCACTAGGGTGTTGAGGTAGCTACAGTGCCACTAGACAAGTAGTGTCGTTGCCTTTGTTGTGAATTTATAGCACTAGCACTTTATATACTCTTCCACTGTTTGAAATTTTGTTATACAACATAGCACTGGAATTAAATATGTTATTATTTATCATTGAAAAGTCAAATTAGATTGTTTCTTGATGCTATGAGACAGGAATGCTTCCCATTTCATTTTATTGATTCTCGAACTTCATGAAATAATGTGGCAGCATTTCTCAAGGGCTAGTCAGGTTAAAAATTAACATGTCAAAATGAAGAACTGATGTGGATACCAGATATACTCATGAAAAATGAAGTATATAAATAACAAAATATATTTTCAGCATACAATGAGTATTACAGTATCTGAAAACCTAGATCAAGAGGATTTCAGAAAATGGGAAGATCTTCTTAGCTATAGGATAGCAAGAACCAACATTGAGAAAATGTCCATATTCTCAAAATTGTTATACAGATGTAATGCAATCCCTATCAAAATACCATCAGTGTACCTCACAGAGATAGAGCAAACATGCTTAATATGTATTTGGACCCAAAAAAGACCTAGAATAGCAAAGGCAATCCTGGGAGACAAAAGAAAGGTAAGAAGCATTACAATCCCTGACTTGCAATTATACTGCAAAGCTAGTGTGATGAAATCTGCATGGTCCTGGCAAAAAGCAGACCCAAGAGCAGAGGAACAGATTATAAGATACAGATACAACTAAAAATACACTCAGCCAACTTATCTTTAACAAAGTGACCGAGCATATCCACTGGAAGATAGCCTCTTTAAAATGGTGCCAGAAAAAATTGGCTCTCCACATGCCAAAAACTAAAACTAGATCCAGGACTTTTATGTAAGCACATGAATATATTTTTCTAATTTTAGGGACTATTTCATACTGATCATCTTAAAACTTTGGCTTTCACTATTTCTTTTTTCTGTTTTACTCTTTAAAACCTGGCATTATTATGGCCAAATTTGATTCATTTCCCTTGTTTTTTTTTTTTTTTCCAGTAAATTTATTACAAGTTAATTTCTTATTAAAAATTTAAAACTGTATAGTGTGTATAATATTCCCTTGCAGGAGGGAAGGGGTTCAGTGTTATAGGCTAAGTATTTTCCAAAACATGAAAGTAACTGGAAGGAAAAGTCACATTTGCATTACTCATCAGGAATGACGAGTGGGAGAATGTAAGAGGCTTATCGTACATTAGACAGAGGCAGAGAAGAAAGAAAGGGCAGGCATGAGGGGCTGGAAATACTTTTTAAAATAAGATGATAGGGCCGGCGGATGGCTCAGTGGTCTAAAGCGCCTGCTTGGGAAAGCTTGGGCGGCTTCAGGGACCGCGGTTTGATCCTTGGCGCCACATGCTGCGTCAGCCCTGCCCTCGGGGTGGGCTGAGCTGGCCATAAAAATGAGTGAATAAACAAATAAAGGTTCTAAAACCAATATATATATATATATATATATATATATATATATATATATATATAAATAAAATAAAAAATTCTTTAAAAAAATAAAATAAGATGATAAAGATTTCATGGAAACTATGAAGCTAGAGTTTACAAGTTTATTGAGACATAAACAAGATGAAAGAATGACAGAAATGCATTCCATAGTTAAATTTTTAAAAAACAAAGATTAAGAGAAAATTGAAAACAATAGATTAAAAGAAAAGGGTACATGACAGGAAACGAAAACTGCTGAGGAGGACCTTGGCTTACATCAAAGTATGGAAGTCAGAAATAAAGAACCATCATTTGACATAGCTCGGATTAAGGCTGGCAGCATAGCTCAGCAGACTGAGTGCCTGCCCAGGTGAGCACAGAGGACAGGGTTTGGTCCCTGGCACCACAGGCTGCTCCAGCCCTGCCACTGGATGCTGAGCCAGCAATAGAATCTGGGCCTGGTGGCACATGCCTATAATCCCAGCACTGGGGAGATGGAAATCAAGAGAATCACTGTGAGTCTCAGCTATGTAGTGAAACACTGCATAAAAACAAACAAACAAATAAACAAACAAAAGCTTAAATAACTGGGATTGGAGGCTTAGAGGAAATTTAGTACAATACAAATATTGAAATACATAATGATCAAGGACACATAAATAATATTGACAAAAGATCAAAGCTAAGAAATTGATTCAACTATAGCTTTCACAAAAAATATTAAAGGAAATCCTATAGGCTAAAAAAATTAGTAATCTTAATAAACAATAGTGGATATCAGGAACTACAGAAACTTATAATGTCAGTATGAACATAAATATAAAATAAACTAAATTTTGTCTCTAATATCTTTTAAGCTCTTTGATGACTTACAGAATGGTAACTCACAGAAAAGTGAAACTCTCAATAAAATAGAAAGGATGAGAGGACGAAAATGGAAGTGTACTTGTTTGAAGTTCAGGAATCAAGGGATGGACACAGAAGTAGCAACAGTAAATATGGCTCTAACGGATTACTGAAAAGTTTTGGTTTTCCAGTTCTGTGATTTTCAGTTCTTCTAGGCAAAAGATGTTAGCCCAAAAGTGAGGAAGCCCCTCCCCAGAAGGCACACAATGATTCATTAAACTCGGGCGGACATCTAGTCACCCACCTACTTTGATATCCTCATGCCTTGCTGGCTGGTGTTAATGACCCCAAGTGCCTGGAGAAATTGGGCCAGCACTACACAAGGGATATAGAGAATACGTTTGCCCCAAGGAAATGCCTTGAGATGTCTATTGGTATCACGTGACTTGTGATGAAAGTCAATGGCAAAACATAGCAGCCCAAAGATATTCATGTATCATTAACTTTGCATCACAACACTCACAGGGTGTCACAAAAGGAGAGGAAAAAACACTTAAGACACAGTCAGGAACTACACCTTCCCAGTTCCAAGACCAGACATTTGAACAACTATCTTCTTTTGACCTTGTACAGGAATTGACAAAAGAACTTCTCCTAGCTCTCAGGCCATTGGCTGAGGCTGAGGCTGCACCAACAATAACTTTATGTTCTCACTTTGGCAACAGTAAATCATTGTGTTTTTAAACTTCCATAATCTTAGGAGCAAATTTCTTCTAACTACGATAAGCGGAATTATAGAATTTCTGGACACTTCATCTGAAACAGTAATTGCAAACTGAAACAGTAAGCTGGTGCATTTAACATAATGGACCGTCGTAGCCTAACATCCATTATTTTTGCTTTTATCTTTTATGGAAGACAACTAAGCCAGTTGAAGGGATGATATGGTGAGAAATACTTCCACTCTATCTTCCAAATCCTTAGTGGTTGCATTAAGCTCTGATGCAACACAATGCGATACTCAGGAAGAGCATATTAATTTGGTTTATTATTATTATTTGTCTGTGTGTGTGTGCGTGTGTGGAACTGGGGTTCAAACTCATGACCTTGAGCTTGCTAGGCAGGCACTTGTGCCACCGAGCTATCTCCCCAGCCCCTGGTTTATTGTTTACATAGGTAGAAGTAGTTTTAATCCCTCCCATTTAACTCTTCTTACCTGACTAGTCTTCACTTCACCACGTGAGAACCAAAGTAGAGCTTCTGGCAGCTGCTGAGTATATTCATGCAATCAGGGATTCTGGAATTGAAATGAACAGAGGGTGTGTTCACAGATCCAGTGTGCGATGGATGAAAGCTAAAATTTTATTACACATTTGCCCTCATTTACGCCTTCCTCTCATGGCAAACCAGTTATATTATGCGGCTCCTAGAATTGGTATGTAAATTCAGGCTGCTACTCACTGAGCCCTGAAAAGTCTCTTCCACCAAGCACGATGGACTCTGGGTAAAGACCACAGGAGACTGCAGATGCCTAGCACACAGGGTAAGCATGTACACTTCTGTCCTTCCTCAGCTGGACTCCCATCACGTAAATGATTGTGAGGCTACAAACCAGATTTAACCTGGAAGTGGTAGCTCAGCTTGCTTTGTTCTCATGTTAAGAGATTTTTTTTTTTTCAGTTAACCTAGAGTGCTTAGCATGACACAAGTCCAATATCCAGTAGACTTTGTACCTGCTTCACTTTTAGAATAATTGTTATCAACTACTCAGCATTGTATAGGCTACTCTGCTACTGACTGAATTATGCCCAGTTTGCCCTTTGCAGTTGACTGCCACCAATTGATCCCCACCACTCTAAAATCCAATTTGCTTCTGTTACATTTACAATTCTCAATTCACTAGCTTAAATTCTCACTTGCAATATTTATCTTATAGAGAATTGTGATCACACGGCTCTTTGTAGGTTTATTTCTCACCAATTTAGTTCTCACAATTGTGCTTAAAGGACGGTCTTCGCAGCTTTCCATTGTTCATGACTAAATCTTCAATGATAACAGTATTGTAACATTTTAGTCTTCCTACTGTTTAAAATCCTTTGCCTTAAAATAAACCAAAGCGAGTTTGGCATTTCCAGGTCATTCACTGTGGGCCATTATTTGCTCTATGGTTTAAGCAACCGATTTAACAACTTGTTAGTACTCCTTTTAATTCCTTTGAGTTGAAACATGAAATACAGACTTTCTTCACAGGAAGCCTATAGTGAAACATTCAGCCTTTGTGTCCTGTTGGGAGTTAGATCTAGAAAATTCCCCCAAATGCATGCTGTGCTTAGCAATGGGGCTTCAGGGAGGCAAATGAGCTCAGGACTGGATTGATGAGTTTATAAAGTGCTACTAGGAAGAGAGGTGCGGTGGAAAGTGCTGGCTCAATTGGGCCCATGACCCGGAAGTGCATAAATCTCTCCCTGGCACTCCTCCCTCTGCTTCTTGGCGTCTGAGGTATCACAATCCTCCTCCACTCCACCCTCTCTAGCATGCCACCTCTGCCTCCAAGCCAGCTAGCAATGGACCAGAAACATCAACCTATAATTTCTAGCCAAAATACATTACTCCTCTTTTAAATGTTGGTATCAGGTATTATGTGCAAGGATGAGACAGAATCTAAGGCACCCATAATTCAAATATATATTCCCACATATAGTTTCAAGATTTCAGTATGAATAGACTATTACAACTAAAGCCTCAAGAAAGAAGGCTTCACGATTACACTCTGTAGCGCACCTTCAGATGTGTTCTGGGATTGCAGCGCTTTAGGCCTGAGGGAAACTAGTGGAGTAGGAGCTTTGCCCTGCGTTGCATTTGCCTCTAGATCTGTACTGTAGCTCCATGAGGCAAGGTGGGAATCCAAAACTTTGGACTCTTTTTTTTTTTTTTTTCAAGTGAAATATCACCAAGTTAGAAGAAACTAGTGTGATCATTACCATGTAAAATAAAGTCTGGATTCAGGATCTCCAGGTAATTTCAAATGAAGTTCTTATAATTTATGGAAAAATTAGAATCTTGATGGGTAATATGAAAATACATAAATTTTATATTAATAGGGGCAGAAAGTGTGCTTTGGCAGTCTCAAGATACAGTTAAAGATAAAATAAAATGAAGAGAAAGGCATTGCTTCTTATATATTCAGGAAGTGTCAAGTTTTCATGAACTAATATACAATTCTTCATAGTAATTTAATTTAATCTACTTTATGAATTTATTTTTGTATAAAATCTTATAATGCTCCTTTTAGTTTTGAATTCCTTGATAACCAAATGAATGCATACTACAGCCTCATGGCTTGGATCAGAAGTATACCCGTGTCAGGTACATTTAGCATAAAGTAAAATTGCTAAGTTAGAATAAGAAGTCACATAGCGAGTTGAAACAATGTCAAGACATGTTCAAAGCAGAAATAAAATACTTTTCTAAACATTAAATTTCACTCCTAAACCAAGATAGTAGCATTTGAATGCTACAGAATCAGAATAGCCTTGTTAAAGACGAGAGAAACATGGATATCTGAATGCAATGTGAGCCACAAATTGAAATGGTAAAGGCAGGTGTTAATGTGATAAGCTGTACAGTAGCAATTTCAGAAGCATTGCTGTGTGTTCTGAGAATTAGACCTCAGGTTAGCAAACACATAAAAGTATGCAATATTATATTTTTACATATAATTATGGGTATGAAATATATATATATATATATATATATATGTTTTTATCAGTATTTAGGGTAGGCAATTATATTCACTTCATAGTTTAAGAAATGAAGTAGAGATTCTGCCCACTGCTCAACGTGTCTCAGCCTGTCTACTCCAGTCAGAGATCCTGGAATGGAAATGCATAGAGGGTGTGGCCATGGATTCAGTGCGCCTAATGAGAGATGGACCAGAGTTAAACTGTCACTGAGAATTTGATTCAGTGAGTGGAACTTTCAGATGTCATATCCCCACAGCTTTAACCTGTGGTTAAAATTAAATAATTTGGTAAGAAATTCACAATTGCCTTCTCTTTCATACGGTCTTCTCCGTGGGGTCAGATGCGTTGCATTTTCATTCTGATCTAATATAGATGAGAACAGATGATGTATTTTAATCAGGTGCACAAATGCGACAAATGCAGCTTAATGAGCTCATGTTCCCTTTCTGAAATCATTTGTAGTAGAAGGACTGTAATCACACTATCAAGTTCAAGTTCAGAGATGTTTTTGCATAGTATTGATTCACCTGAAAGACCCAATGGGAAATAAAGTAATATTCTTTCATTGAGCTAAGAGAAAGTAGCTGTATGCATAGCCCATATGCATTGAGTTAATTATTGTGTCTGTCCTAATAACGTGTTTTAAAGCTGTCTCATTGTTATTCCCTATTACAAGTAATAAAATTATGAAAAAATAATAATATCCTTTCTTCCACAATTGAAAGTAGAATCACAACTCTCAGATTTCCTATACCAGAGAAGAATCAGTACATTTTTATACACTGTAACTATTCTTCACACTCTATATGCAGACAATTTTTAAATTAGCCCCTAAACCCAGGAGAGGTATTTGTCTACACTGATTTCGGGAGCCATGAATCAACTTGTTCTGACTTCTCAAAAGATCAATAATTCTCTACATCGCTCACTCGGCCACACATATACTAAAATTGGAATGATAAGAGAAGATTAGCATAGCCCTTGAGCAAGGGTGACACACAGATTCATAACATGTTCCATATTTTAAAAAGTTTCTCTAGAGGCAAACCATACTACTTTTGAACTCTGAATTTTTTTTTTTTTTTTTTTTTTTTTTTTTTTTTTTTTTTTTTTTTTTTTTTTTTTTTTTTTTTTTTTTTTTTTTTTTTTTTTTTTTTTTTTTTTTTTTTTTTTT
>PVJA010024392.1:8979-32003 GCA_004027025.1 Myocastor coypus
TACAGCTTTTACCATGAACTAAAATCTTCTTTTCTCCCCCCACAGCCCCTCCTCCTGGAGGACCATCAGCCAGTGAGCTCAGGGTATGCATGTCTTTTTTTTTTTTTTTTAAGAATTTTTTATTTTATTTTATTTTTTTCTTGTTTCAGAACTTTTTGTCTTTTTGAGACAGGGTCTCGCTATGCAGTTGAGGCTGGTCCTGAGGTCACTTTTGTAGCCCAGGCTGGTCTCGAACTTGCACCAATATCTCCTGCCTCAGCCTCCCGAGTGCTGGGATTACAGGCGTGCACCACCACGCCCGGCTAATGTAACGACTCTTTAAGTTTATCCATCTATATGTATGTATGTTCCTTCTTCTAAACTGAATAATTTTTAATGCATTTCAAATACTGTAGGAACAGATTCTGATTTTGAAACAACCTAGTGTATTTTTCTTTTAAGAATTTTTTATTTTATTTATTTATTTTTTTCTTGTTTCAGAGCCTTTATTTGTTTATTCACTCATTTTTATGGCCGGCTCAGCCTGCCCCGAGGGCAGGCTGGCGCAGCATGTGGTGCCAGGCATTGAACCATGGTCCCTGAAGCTGCCCAAGCTTTCCCAAGGAGGCGCTTTAGACCACTAAGCCATCCCGCCGGGCCTCAGAACTTTTGTTTGTTTTGTTTATTTACTTTTATGGCCGGCTCAGCCTGCCCTGAGGGCAGGGCTGGCGCAGCATGTGGTGCCGGGGATCAAACCACGGTCCCTGCAGCCGCCCAAGCTTTCCTAAGCAGGCACTTTAGACCACTGAGCCATCCTGCCGAGCCCCAGGGTGTGCATGTCTTGTCTGCTGCTTATCCCCAGGGCCTAGGCCCAGCTGGCACTCCTCCTTTGTTAGGGAACTGAGGTAAGATCGCTTTGCAGCAGCTTTGCCACTGTCATTTGCACCTCCTCTTCCCCCAAAGATGTTGTTCTACTTTTCAGTCCTGCTCTGGAGCTCTGGGGCCAGCCATATCCACACCTGGACTCCGTCTGTCGGGAGCAGCAGCATACTTCAGTCCTGAGACTGCTAAGGACCCTGTGGGCATATGCTGAGTTGGGCAAAGCCGTCAATATTACCAGGTAAAGTCTGAAAATCAGGGTTGCTTTAAACAGTTATCACTGAAATATACACATTTTGAAACAAAGGGCAAAGTTATTTTTGGAAAAATATTTTTAAACTGATTTTTTAAAATATCCCCATTATTCCGAATCTCTGGGAAAAAATGATTATATTAACTAAAGGTAAAATGTTTTTCCTTTAAATAATTACTATTTTTTTTTACCCCAATACATATAAAATTCCCTAACCTTTGGATCATCTTCTTGCTCACTTGCCCTTCCCACCTTGTTCCCCATCTAGTGACAGCTGCCATGCTGTCTGCCAGCCTTTATTCTGCTTCATTTAGGCTGATTTGCACTAGTTCCCTTTTTGGGAACAGCCCCTGGAGAGCAGCACCTGCTCTGATGGCTCCAGTTCCCTTCTCTAATTAGCACAGCATGGCATGGAGAAGGTACTTCCCACAGGACAGTCTCCTTTCTGGGAACTCTCCCGAGCAGAGCAGCTCACAGGCTCTGTGGCAGCTCTTCCTTCAGATCTTTCTTTGCAAGGCCTTTCCCCAGGGCAGCAGGAAGTCTAGAGCCACTTGCTTGCTCAGTTTTTCTAGGGCATGTATCAGGGGAACACACTGTGGAAATTTTTACTTTTAAGGGGTAATGAGGCTCAAGTGCTTGCTACAGTTTGGATATGGCTTGATTGTGGTTTGGACCCCAAAGGTTCATGTTTTGAAAATTAAGGCCCCAGTGTGGCAATGTCAGAAGATGGTGGGACCTGTAGGAAGGGAAGCTAGTGGGGGCCTGTACGATGGGCCTCTTCCCACTCTCTGGTTCCCTGTTCTCATGGCGCCTTCTCCCTCAATCCCACCATCCTACCATCTGCCACAAGGTGATGTCATAGGGAGCCCCTGTCAGAGTTGTCATTTTGCTCTTTGGACTTTCAACTTCTAAAACTATGAGCTGAGTAAACTTCTTTTCTTTTTTAAATTAGGACTCAGCCTTGGGCAATTCATTTTGGCAACAAAAACTGACTAATGCAGTGCTTTGGGGGCTGACTTACCTCCTGAGACATTTGTTTTCCCTCCCAAGTGTGTGTGACCCACGTTCTCCTCATGACAGAGACTTAGGCCTCAGTCCCAGGGGCCACAGTCAGGAGGTGGGTCAGGGGTTTGATCTTGAAATTGCAATGGGAAATAGTTTTAGGAATAGTGTTCTTGCCTCCAAGAAATATTTTCTATTCACCCTTAGAGTTTGAAAATCCGGAGGGCAGCATCAAGATAAAATTTTGCCCAACCTGTGCAGTGCCCTAGATTTTCACCCCAGAATGGGAAAACACTTTCTGAACACGTCATTACATCCGCCTCTCACTTTCTGCAGTTGCAGAAGACTCATCAACACATAAGTCATTTTGCTTTTCATAGAAATGACACCAAGGCAGAAGAGAGGGAGCAGACACAAAGGACCAGTGAGACTTACCTGGAAGTGGGGAGTGCCATGCTGGGTCAGCCAAGGCCATGCAGGTGAATCTCTGGATTCAGCCAGGCAGGTATGACTTCTACTCCACTTTTAGCTCACTGCAGTGGCAGGCAATTCATTAAACCTGTGTAAGCTTCAGTTTCCCTGTCTTTAAAGTAGATCTACCTTGCATAGCTGCTCAGAAGGAAGAACATGTTAAGTATTTGATACCGGGTAAGATACACCTAAGGTGTACCTGATGAACAGTAGCTTTTATAATTACTGAAAGGCTGTAACAAGGAATGAGGCCCTATCTGGCATTAGAGAGAATCTTATTACTTGGTCAATAAATCTAACCTAAAAGTCTGCTCATGCTTGCTGAGGCCTTTGAGGGCCTTGCATGTCTGCCTTATAGACAGATGCAGACATTTGCACATTCACACTGAGGAACTTGGCCTAAAACCTTGGTTTCACTTTTTGTTGTTGTCTGGTACTGGGGCTGAGCTCATGGCCTCGCGCTTGCCAGGCACTGTGCCACTGAGCTATATCCCCAGTTCTTCCAGTCCCTCCCTTTTAAAACTAACTGCTATTAACCAGGTTACACAAACAAACCTGCCACAAACCTATAGCAAGGTTTCTAAACTAAAGCATGTGTTTCTAGGTGCTTTGAGTGTGGCACAGACAGGACACTACTCTGTGGCACTAGAAGCCCCTAGAGACCTGGGAGCTATGTCTAAATGTTTGAGGCTCTCTCTTTGCTATCTAGTGTTACTTAGAGTCCTTTGCTAAAGTGGATTTCTGTTGACAAAGGGAAGTTGTTGGCAAGATTAGAGAAACAAAGTGCAAGGTTTTATCTTATTAATCATTTATTTATTTATGTATTTGGTCTGCAGGGTCTCACTATGTAGATCACACTCATAGTGATCCTCCTGTTTTCAGCCTCCCAAGTGCTGGGATTACAGACCTGCATCACCACATCCAGTCTCAATCACTGTCTCAGCACACCCCAAGGGCTGGGCTGGCACCACATACCAGGGATCAAACCCCAGCCCCTGTGCTCTGCCTAAGCAGGTGCTTTAGTCCATTGAGCTATCTGGCCAGCCCATAGTGTGAAGTTTTAAAATAAATGAATTGAGAACATGAGCTGTTGGTGGCACATGCCTGTAATCCCAGCACTTGGAAGGCCGAGGCAGCAGGATCAGTGTGAGTCTGAGACCAGCCTGGGCTACAAAAGTGGGCTCAAGGCCAGCCTGAACTGCATAGCAAGACCCTGTCTCAAAAAGACACACACACAAAAATAGAATATGAGCTTTGTCTGGGAAGAACAAACTCAAGTAAAAACCAGGATCTGCGGGGTGTCTGTCAGTGGTACTCAATCCTGGCCATATACCGAAATCTACTGGAGAAGCCTAAAAACTGATCTGCTCTACTCATCCACACATTAGTAAATTACTTTTAATTAGTTAATAAGTTGTCAAGCCCAAGTTTCTTTAATTTAAAAATTGAGCTCATCCTTCCAAGAGGGACAATGTGCTGCACTTGTTTCCTGGCTCCTTTAGTTGATCCATCTCGCTGCCAGAATCCCTGGGACTCCAGGATCACCTGTGGAACATTGGGCAGGTCTCATGCTTGGTTCTGCTGACTGAAGCTCTGATTTGGTTGGTCTGAGATAACACATGGGCCCCCAGGAATGAAAAGAGTCCCAGGTAATTTCAGTGAGTAGAGTAGTGGAGGATGCCAGCTCTAGACCATCCTTGGACTATGTTCCTTGGCCCAGAAACCCTGTTTACCAAGGCTTGCAGGAGGAAGGCAGGGAATCTGGTTTTCAGAAGGTGTGTGGTTAGGGCTAGGGAGATAACTTAGCTGGCTAAGTACCTGCCTGGCAAGCTTAAGGACCTCAGCTCAATCTCTGGTACTGCATGCCCAGCTGGCCTGGGACCCAGGTGTGATGATGCAAGCCTGTAATTCCAGCACTAGGGAGGCTGAGACAGGAGGGTCACTATGAGTCTGAACTGTGTAGTGAGACCCTGTACCAAAAAATATTTTTTTAAACAAAGGTATGTGGTTAGCCTGGGAGGGGCCAAGTTCAGCCTGTTCCCCAGCAACAGGCTTCATTAGCAAAGACCGGAAGCTGTTTGTGTAGGGCCTGGTATCACTTAGTTGTTTTTATGTCCTGCTACATATTTGCGTGTCTGGGATAAAAGAAAGAGTACTGGATCTTGATTCCTTTTTAAATATATGCTCACTCACCCTTTAAAACACTGATGCACCAAAAAAAGGTATTCCTATATGTTTTTTTCCAGTCCTGAACCCAGAGTCTTGTGCATGCCAGACAAGCACAGTACTACTAAGTTACATCATCTCCAAGCCAAAATACAGGACATTTTTAATAGTCCATGAACAGCTTTATTGAACCACAACAACTAATCTGTTTATTATTTATTGGATACAGGTTCTCACTGTGCAGCCCAGAGTCATAGTGATCCCTCAGTGTTCCCAGTGCTGGGATTACAGATATGTGTCCCCATGCCATTTCAGGGTGGCGCAATGTGCCTTGGGCTCTAGGGCTGGCACTGCATATGGTACCAAGCATTGAACTCTGGTCCTTGTGCTTACCAGACAGGTGCTTAAGACTGCTGAGCTATCTTTCCAATCCAGTTCATCTGTCTTACATGTACAGTTCAATATGTGTTTAACAAATGTTAAATGATCACTGCAATCCAATTTTAATTTTCTTTTTTATAATCCAACTTTAAAATTTTTAAAAAATGTATTTAGTATAGGGTCTTGCTATACAGATGGTCCTCATAGCGATCCTCCCGTTTTCAGCCTCCAAACTCTGAGGTTACAGATGTGCACCACCATTCTCAGTGTCTTAGCATACTCTGAGGGTGAGGCCGGGCCAGGCCGGCATGACACAGTGGGGATCAAACTCCAGTCCCTGTGTCTGCCTAAGTAGGTAAAATGTTCTCTTTATTGCAAAAAGGTTTCAGGCTGTTTAGCTCAGTGGACTAAGTGCTTGCTTAGGGAAGCACAAGGGCCAGGGTCTGGTTCCTGGCCCCACCTGCTGTGCCAGCCCTGTTCTCGAGCATGCTGAGCCAGCTATGGTGTCCAGGCATGGTGGTGCACACCTGTTGGGAGGCAGGAAACTGGAGGATCACTACAAGTCTGAGCTGTGTAGTGAGACCCTGTACAAAAAACAAACAACAAAAAAAAGATTTCAACCCAAGGGAAAGTTAATATATTGTTATATATTTGTGGGTTTTGAACATTTCTTAAAAATACACTTACCATGGTATGGTCCGCCCACCCATGCATAGTTGTACTTTCATTGCTGAATTCATTGTGTTAATGTATCACATTTTATCCCTTGAATAGTTGCTTCATGTTTTTGACCAGTTGATATTTATGGCATTTTCAGGGCTTTGGGGGCCTTATTTTGAATATGTGATGAACATTTGTGCATGTTTGTTTACTTGGTACAGGGTCTTGCTATGCAGTTTGGACTCATAGTTATCCTCCTCTCTCAGCCATTCCAGCACTGGGATTACAGGCATGTATCACCATGCCCTGGGCTGGTAAAGCATGTGATACTGGGGATTGAACCTGGATCCTTGAGCTTACCAGGCAGGCGCTTAGACCACTGAGTTATCTCTCCAGCCTTGGTGTATGTATTTTTGTGAACATACATTTTCTTTCTCTTGTACAGAAGTAAAGTTGCTAATAAATTTGTTCCTTTTTTAAAAACTGAAAACTTCTTAGTAAAAATTTTAGGATTCAAGTGGCTTCAGTGCTAGATTACCTCCTGGTGTTACTGCTTTATTCTGATTATCTCTACTTGCTCCAGGACCTTATAGTTTCCTGGGGTTATGCTTTTTGCTCAGGCTTGAACCTAGGATTTTCTTACTGAGCTACATCCCCAAAACTGTTTTAACTTTTTGTTTTTTGGAGACAGGGTCTTAGTAAGTTGCTAAGTTGCTCAGGTTGGACTCAAACTTGTGACCCTTCTACCTCAGCCTCCAGAATGTTGGGAGTACAAGTGTGTGTCACCATGCCCATCTCGTCCCTGTTTTTACAGTGCTGGAGCCTCACATTACTGGGCAAACATTCTCTTCCTACATCCTTAGCTTCTTCTGAAGATTTTTACTTTGAATCTGTGCATAGTGGTGTATGACTATAATACTAGCACTGTGAAGTGGATGACCATAGCATGAGCTAGGTAGTAAGCCCTGACTCAAAAAAAAAAAAAAAAAAAAAAATTTTTTTTTTTTTTAAAGTTTGAGACAGGAACTTGCTAACTTGTCAGGCTGGGTCAAATTTGCAAGTCCTCCTACCTCAGCTGGGAGGACAGGTATGTACCATTGGACCCCCTTTTACAATTTTAAAAATGAGACATCTAGCACTTTTAGGTATTTTCAACAAGACCATTTACCTGAACACTTACTTTGCCTTTCCTAGCAATAAACAGATTATGGGTGGCCATGTTTCGGATTGGGCATCTGTACCAGGCCCCACAGACCATAGTCATTTAACTCATTACACTGAGTGCTAAACTCTGACCAGTTGATTAGTTGCTTAAGCTGTAGCCAATTAAATTGCTTTCAATGCTTCACTTTTGTTTTTTTCTGTAAATGCTGTCAAATCAACTTGCTGAATAGAGCTCTCAGGACCCACATGATAGTCGGACTTTCCCAATTCCCAATAGTGTTAAACACTATTAAGTTGAATTGGCCTTTTCACCCTCAAAATACCCATCTGCTGCCTGCGTTCTGGCCACAGTAGCATTCTGCTAGCACTTTTGTAACTGGAAGGGCAAAGTAGGATTGATTTTATTTATTTATTTATTTATTTATTTATTTTTCTTGTTTCAGAACTTTATTTATTTATTTTTATGGCCGGCTCAGCCTGCCCTGAGGGCAGGGCTGGTGCAGCATGTAGTGCCAGGGATCGAACCACGGTCCCTGCAGCCATCTAAGCTTTCTTAAGCAGGTACTTTAGACCACTGAGCCATCCTGCCAGGCCCCCAAAGTGGGATTTTAAAATGCTATACTTTTTTTCCTTTAGAGACAAGCTGCTTCTCCAAACTTCTCCAGGCTTAAAGTATAAAGCATAACCCCACCATGAAGCACGCCCCATGAGTGCACAGAATTTGCAGGAGTCCATGCCCGCTACACTTGGCACAGGGCAGAAGGGAGCAGAAAAGGGTGGGAGGGAACCAAAAGCAAGCCCAGGGTTGTCTACTGTCTCACTGTATTTCTTCCCCTCTCTGTTCCTTACTGAAGACCACACAACTGAACACAGTGAGATGTTGACTGTGGTACCGTTGGGTCCCTCCCTTTCCCTGCTGCTAGCTTTGAATAGATGTTTTCTCCTTTCCATCAAATATGGCTTCCCATGGTTCACTCACCACAGAGCATGAACCTGAGTGTCCTGTAGTACTTTCCTTGCACTATGGCACCAATGGGCACTGCATAGGCCTCAGACCAGAACTGTTTCCTCCACCCCCCTTAGCCTAGCTAATTCCTTCAGCTGTCCCCTTAAGTGTCACTTCCTCAGGGAAGCCTATCTAGGTCTTCTTAAGAAGATGAAATTCCTATCACCTCAGTTGGACCTAACTGCTCCCTGAACTTGTCACTGTTACAATTTTACAACTGTTTGTAGTTACTGTATGTTTATAACTCCTCACTGTAATCTTAAAGATGACAGACATAGTGTTTGTATTGGCTAACCATGACTCCCCAGTGTCTGACATTAATAAATATTTATATATGCAACACGTAGGATACCTCTACTTAAATAGTAACTCACTATCCAAGCTATGGAAAAGGACTGACTTGTAGAACCCTAATCTGCCCTAAGCAGGTGTCTTTCATTGTCAACTGATGTGCCTATTTCCTAGAACACCATGACTGGCTAGTACAGAGACAATAAAAGTGGAGATGATCACAGTGATTCCCTCTAGAGATTGAAACTTGGACCTAGGGAACCCAGGGTTCAAGGCTGGTTCTGAGCTCAGATTTACTTTTCCCACTCCCAAAATATCCTTTCATGGGTGACAAGCAGCCAGGAGATCTAGGTACTAGTATTGGCCCAGCCACTGTCCAGTCCTACAACCCCCAGGCAAATGCTTAACTCCTCTGGATCTCTAATTTCTTATCTATAAAAAGGTGCTGAACAAGATTAGTGCTAGAGCTGCTTCTCTGCCCATACTGCAGTGGCTTCCTCTTGGGCAACAGCAACGTTTATGGCTCGTTTCCTCTCCCTCCTTTGTGTCTAGGGTTGGCAACTGATCTAAATTATTTATCCATACACATGGTCATTGGAGCTAGTGAGCGCTGGATTTACTGATTGCTAGAACCTGCAACAGCTATAAAGATAATCTCTCTGTGAAATCCTTCATGGCTTGTCTGGTTTTCAATACTCACGTTTCAGCTCAAGATGTCACTTCCTTACAAGCCCTTTCTGAACAGCCTAGACTGTTCCTCGACCATGTGCACTCCACCAGCTTCATCATGTTTTTAGTCTCTTCCTACACCATGGCTTTCTGCAAACACTACATTTGTATTTCTCTTTCCCTCTGCCCTCTTTGTCACTACTGTGAAGGCCTGCAAGAGCTGGTTCTGTGGTCTAGCATATGGACTGTTCTGGAGAAGGCAGATTCTGCTACTGCTGGCTGATTCTGCTTTTTTAAAATTTTCCCCCACTGTGTAGCTGAGGCTGCATAGACACGTTTTTAAAATTAAATTTACCAGCCGGGCGTGGTGGCTCATGCCTGTAATCCCAGCACTTGGGAGGCTGAGGCAGGAGGATTGGTGCAAGTTCAAGACCAGCCTGGGCTACAAAAGTGAGCTCAAGACCAGCCTGAACTGCATAGCAAGACCCTGTCTCAAAAAGACAAAATAAATAAATTAATTAATTAAGTTTACCTAAATTTATTGTATCCTTTTCAGCTATTTATAAATGATCAGATTCACCTGTCATATAGGGAACTGCCTAAGACATTCAATAAAATCAGATAAATTCTATTCGGAAAGGCCTATGTGCTTCTCTGCTACTGACAAGAACCTTGTACATACGGCACATTTATCTTGTAACTAGGATAGATTCTCCTCTGCACCACAAGTTTTCTGATCTTGAGTGGATTGCTTCATCTCCACCCTCAGTTTTCTCATTTCAAAAATCTAAATAAGGAACTTGTGATATAGTGCTTGCCTAGCATGCATAAACTCCTAGGTTCAATTCCCAACAGGTAAAAAAAAATTGCAAATAATACCTGCTTTGCAACTTGGCTTGAGGAACTGGAAAGCACCCATCTCAAGTCTGGCATGCCCTAGTGCTTAGTAGACAGTAACTTAATAATCATGCTTAAGCTATTTATATAGATATGCTAACTGTAACACATAAGCTAGATATATTAAATAATTGATGTTATTTAACCTGTACTTCCTCCCTTCATAAACTAGATGTATTGAAGAAAAACCTCAGGCATTAGTTGAATGAATTGTTTAAATCATCTGCCCAGGGGGCCCGGCGGGATGGCTCAGTGGTCTAAAGCGCCTGCTTGGGGAAGCTTGGGCAGCTTCAGGGACTGCGGTTCGATCCCTGGCACCACATGCTGCGCCAGCCCTGCTGTCGGGGCGGGCTGAGCCAGCCATAAAAATGAGTGAATAAACAAACAAAGGTTCTGAAACAAGAATAAAAATAATAAATAAAAAAAATTAAAAAAAATAAAATAAATCATCTGCCCAAAGAATAAATAGTAATTAGAATTAGAATTTGGACTTTTATTTATTCAGTTGGAGAACAAATTTTCCCCACACTATAGTGATGCAAATCTTTTCCTCTGGCATTTCTTTTGTATTAGGAATTTAAGAATGGATAGAGGAGAGGCTGGGCTTATTGCTCAATGGTAGGGAAACCTGGGTTTGATCGCCAGTCCTGCAAACAAAACAAGAATGGGCAAGGTGAAATCTGAATCGGACCAAGCTGGGTTGTGAGGGAGAAAGAATGAAGAAGTGGATCCTATATGTTTTTATTAAGGTATCAGAGTCCCTTTTCCTTTCAGAGACTTTCAAAGGCCATTATAATCCCAACAAGCCTTCTCAGTATAGATTTAAAATAGCAAGTGATAGTTACTTATGCTCAGTAATTAGGGAAGGCACATAAAGTAGGGTGTCAACATGTAAAGAAGTTGACTTACTGAAAGAAGCTTCTGTGAGGTCCTCTCTTCCAGCAACGCCACAAACTAGAGATCCACAGGCACTGACCTAGCCCAAAGGACTCTGGCAAACCAAGCTCAGTGAATGCTCATCTGTGATCTGCTGGTAATGGGGACATTCCTTCACAGGTGCAGACCAGACATTCCCAACTTTGGAATTTTATTCCTTCAGGGTACACTTGGCAATATTCTAAGACATTTTTTGGTGTCATAAAATGAAGGGAATGCTACTGCCATCTAGTGGTGTATACTAGGGATGCCGCTAAGCATCCTATAAAGCCCAACATAGTTCCCTAAAGAATGAAGCCAGAAATACTGAGGAGAGAAATCTAGTAGCTTTATTGTTCAGTAGCTGGGAGGCTTTGAGCAAGTATCTTTCTCCTTATGAGCTCAAATTACTTTATTTGTAAAGTGAAACAGCGTGTGCAGCTTTGAAGTGCCTAGCAGAGATACGAGGTGTTCAAATTTGGTCCTTTACATCTGTGAGCTCTGCTTCATGGATCCAACAAACAGTGGATCAAAAGTACTGGGAGGACAGAAGAAGTAGCCCAGTGGTAGAGCATTTGTCTAATATAAACAAAGTCCTGGGTTCACTGTTCAGCACCAAAACTGTTTAGGAAAAATTCTTTTCTGAATCTTTTTTTTTTTTTTTTTTTTTTTGTGGGACCAGGGTTCGAACTCACGACCTTCCACTTGCCCAGCAGGCACTTGTGCCTCGGAGCTATCTCCCCAGCCCCTTCTTTTCTGAATCTTTACAGACTTTGTTCCATGTCATTATTCCCTAAACAAAAAAGTCTATACCTATTTTTAAAGTTATATTGTTTTAGAGATTGTGAGCAATCTAGAGATCATTTAAAGTACACAAGAGAGCCGGGCGTGGTGGCTCACGCCTGTAATCCCAGCACTCGGGAGGCTGAGGCAGGAGGATTGGTGCGAGTTCGAGACCAGCCTGGGCTACAAAAGTGAGCTCAAGGCCAGCCTCAACTGCATAGTGAGACCCTGTCTCAAAAATCCAAAAAAAAAAAAATAAAAATAAAAATAAAGTACACAAGAGAGGCTGGACATAATGGTGCAGGCCTGTAATCTTGGCACTCAGGACACTGAGGGAGGAGGATTGGCACAAGTTCAAGGCCAGCCTAAACTACACAACTATCTCAAAAAGTAAAAGTATATAAGAGGGTGCTTGTAGGTTACATGCAAATAGTACACAATTTTATGAGGGACTTGAGCATCTCCACAGTTTGGTACCTATAGGGGGGTCCTGGATTCAATTACTCACAGGTATGAAGGGACAGTTAAGCTACTGATAGACCTTGAGATGGAGGCAGACTTGCTCCTAATGACAGATTTTCCTTTATGTTTTTCTTGCTTCTGTCCATAACCCACTCAGTCCTATCAGAGCTGTTAAAAATTAGGGTGTTGACACTTTTCTCAGAATAACATGGAACCATTACATTCCCATATTGCTCCTTTTTCCCCCCTAGTACCGGGGACTGAATTTGGGGCCTTGCACTTACCAGGCAGGCGCTTATGCCACTGAGCTATATCTCCAGCCCCCATACTTCTCTTTAATGACTTTTACAATTTGAGTGAGCTAAGCACCAAGAGAAGATATTGATAAGTTTGGTCTAGATAAGGTCTGAGATTAGAGCCTAAGATATTTTGTTTTTTGTGTTTTTTTTTTCTTGTTTCAGAACTTTTGTTTTGTTTGTTTATTCATTTTTATGGCTGGCTCAGCCTGTCTTGAGGGCAGGGCTGACACAGCATGTGGTGCTGGGGATCAAACCGCGGTCTCTGAAGCCGCCCAAGCTTTCGCAAGCAGGCACTTTAGACCACTGAGCCATCCCGCTGGGCCCTGTTTTTATATTCTAATATAGTCCTTTTTTAAAAAGGGTTTTTCTCATATTATATATTCTCTTTTCTTTCTTTTTTTTTTTTTTTTTTGTCTTTTGTTTTGAGACAGGGTCTCACTGTGTAGTTCAGGCTGGCCTTGAGCTCACTTTTGTAGCCCAGGCTGGTCTCGAACTCACAGCGATCCTCCTGCCTCAGCCTCCCGAGTGCTGGGATTACAGGCATGCGCCACCACGCCCGGCTATCATATTATATATTCTCAAGAGTGAGTAATTATAGCAACTACCATGTTTCAAATAGTAAGTGCCAGCTTCTGTCACCATGCTAACTACCTAATAAAATCAATTTAAGGGAGGAAAGATTTCTTTTGCCATATGGGTTTCAGTCCATGGTGCTTTGCCCCCATCACTCTGAGGCTGTGGTGAAGCACTACATCATGGTAGGAGGATGAGGGAACTGCACATGTCACAGTAGCTGGAACGAGGAGAGAGAAAAGTGTTGCAGGTAGCTGAGTAGATAGAAATAGTATAGGCAGTCAGACAGGGCCAGCCCCTCATGCAGACAGTATGGAAGACAAGATACATTGCAAATGTGAGAGAGACAGACACTTCAACTTTGGGCCAGACCTCAAGACAAAAGAGTAAGGAAATGCAGCAACGTCCCTCCATAGGGATGAGCACCAGGAACTGATATTCTTTTTTTTTTTTTTTTTTTCTTGTTTCAGAACTTTTGTTTGTTTGTTTATTTATTTTTATGGCCAGCTCATCCTGCCCTGAGGGCAGGGCTGGCACAGCATGTGGTGCTGGGGATTGAACCTCGGTCCCTGCAGCCACCCAAGCTTTCCTAAGCAGGCATTTTAGACCACTGAGCCATCCTGCCGGGCCCCAGGAATTGATATTCTAACAAATATCAATCACCTTGAAAAGGTCAGGAAGAGACACTAACCCAGCCCCCTACAGGAAAAGCCAGTGTTCTGTATTCATGCCCCCTTGTTACATGACTTGCTTCCCCATTTGATCCTGATTTAATCAATTTTACCTGAGCAATTATGCTTGCAGTCTTATTGATTGACTATAGTTTTCTCCCACCTGATACTCACCTACAGAGTTTCCATGTTTTCCACCTTAGACCCACCTCACCTTATGGTTTTGCTGTATAAAAATCCCTAGAAAAGACAGGTTCCTCAGCAACCCACTCAGATCTCCCTCTGTCCTTCTCTTGGACAGAAGTTTTTTTTCCCCCAATAAATTTATTCTGCTCTTAACCTCTGTTGTTAGTAAAATTCACTCTTCAGTTTAGAGAACAAGAACTCGGCTCAGGTATGTTTCTGGTTTCATTCCCCAATGTCACTAAGCCTCCTGTGGGATTCAAGGCAAACTCTCCTGTAAGTTCAAAAGCAAGACACATACTCCAAGACATAATGGCAAAGGGGAAACATTTCCATTCTCATAAAGAGAGAAGGAAAATAATGAATAAATGGGCAAATTAAGACCAAAATGCAGGAAGGCAAATATGAAACCCTATAGATCCACATCAGACACAAAATGCTGTAATGTTTGGCTCTGAGGAGCTTGGCAGTCCTGCCCTTGCAACCTTGCTGGCTGAAGCCCACAATACCAGTCTCTTGGGCTGGCTCTGTTCACTGTCTGCAGTTTCTATTTTTCAGGCATCTTTAACATTCTGTGGTCTCCAGGCAGCTTTGCCTTCACTCTCCTAGCTTCACACATCTCACGACTGGGAGTTGCTTGCAGAGTTTTATTTTTTTACTTATATTTTTGTCTTTTTTTGAGACAGGGTCTCGCTATGCAGTTGAGGCTGGCCTTGAGCTCACTTTTGTAGCCCAGGCTAGTCTTGAACTCACACTGATCCTTCTGCCTCAGCCTCCCAAGTGCTGGGATTATAGGCATGCGCCACCATGCCCGGCAGAGTTTTGGATTGTGCCATACAGGGCCTGGCTTACCAGGCTTGGCTCTGAAATCTGGGAGAAGCCTCCATGACTCCATAACTTCTACATTTTGTGTGCCTGAAAAACCAGTATCATGTTGGTGGACACTGAGCTGTGCCACTAGCTGTAGTCATACCTGGGCCTGCCTCACTTGTGATTTAGCACCCCCAGTGTCTCAGTGGCTGAACAGGGAAACAGAGTGTAGGAGGCTCTCCTAGATCCTCATTTTTATCCAAGCAATCAGCATTTGTTATCCCAAAGTTAAGTTATTGGAATCTCATCAAGCTAGTTCCAATCTACCACTTCCCATGCAACCTACGATGAAAATAAAGACGCTAAAACATATTTATAATTAGTGGGGAGCCAAGGGGCTCTAAGTCCAGCCACAAAGATGGCTCTCTGGAACGAAAGAGAGCGACATAAGGCCTCACCCAGCATTATTCAGTGGAGGAGTAGCTTGAGGAATGACTGAGAATTGTGAGCTGAGCTAGGTGAGGGGCCTACAATACCTCTGAATATGACAGAGGATATGTAGAGAGAGGAATCTGCATAATGCTATTCAGATAGTATCTAATGTTTTGGGTAGTCTGGTGCTTCAGCTTTGATGTAACCTTTCAAGCCCCAGGAAGTCATAGCCTCTGTCTCGAGGTTCATTCCCAGCTGGCAGTGTGCAGCATTAGCTCTTGGTCCTGTCTTGACCCCAGCTCACATTAAGGAGCATCAGGTGTAGGTTATCAGGGAAACACACATGCCACCTTCAAAGACTATCACCAACACCTCAGCTAGACCAATATGTATTGCTTAAGGCCAATTAAAAGGATAGACAACAGTCCTAGCCAGCTCTGTACATATCAGTACAAGGAAATAGAGTCAGGCTCAGTCAAAATAGAGACAGTCACTCTTCCTTCAAGGAGAGCTGGTCAGGTGGTCCTTCACACTGAGGGGAGCTATTCCCAAGGCAGTTAGCAGGGTGTACTAAATTCTCCTCTCAAAGGAAAGTCTGGAAGTCTCTGAAATGAATTTACATTTCTGTATCTTTGAGCCTGATCCTGCAAAATCAATCCTGAGAGACCCTTTCTTATTGTCTGGTTGTGAAGTATTTTTTTTAATGGTGCTAATCTCTTTAGCAACGGGACTTTAAGTACTTTTGGGTCAGCCAGATAACTCAGCAGACTAAAGCACCTGCTTAGACAGAGCACAGGGGCCAGGTCTTGATCCCTGGCACCACAAGCCATGCTGGCCCCACCCTTGGGGTGCACTGAGACAGCAACTAATCTTGGGTGTGGTGGCACACCTGTAATCCCAGTTCTTGGGAGACTGAAAACAAGTAGATCACTATGAATCCAATCTACATGATCAGACCCTATAGACCCTATAGACCCTATAGACACTATAGACCTGACAGACCCTATATATATTTAGTATATATACTAAAAATCAAAAACAAAACAAAGCAAATATATGCTTTCCTTTTCTGATCAAACTTCAAGTTTTGCTGTTTTTTGCTGGAAAAAAACCGGAAAACCCCTCTTCCCATTCTCACTGTCAGGCTGGCTAAAAGCAGCCAGCAGTGCCCATGCTACTGTTCGAATGCCTTGCTGCCTTGAAATTTCCTTGGCTAGATTAGTTTGTCCCTTTAAAACTCAAGCTTTCCCAAAATCTGAGACTGTGAAGAAAATGTAATCTGGCTAATTCTTTACCAGAATGTAACATGAGTGGCCTGTAGTCCTATAGTCTTCATTTCCATCTGAAACCTCATCAGTATGCCCAGTGCTGTCTATGCTGTCTTTAGATTGAATTGTAATGCCTTTGTGCAAGAAGCCACCTCTTCCTACTGTGTAGCCTAGCTGCTTCCGTTTCTAAAAGAATTTGAGTTTTTCAACTCTTCATCTACCTTATTCTTTAGAGAAGCATTAAATAGACCTTGAGTCACCTCTGGATTCAGAGTCACACCTTTTAGCAATTCCTTGCAACAGTGAGTATGATTGGTCACTTAAGTAGGAAGGCCTGGGGAACATCGCATATGGTTTCTGCCTGTGTATTATGGAAGGGAAAGTAAAATACTTCTCTTTGTTGAGTAATTCCTCATGGCCACCATCTGACTCAAATTCCTTCAAAGAAAAACTCCCAGGCCCTTAAACTTCTTCCATGAAGATCAAAGAAAGCCAGCATCTAGCAGGGGGCCTTCCTGTGGCTACTCTGCCTTGCAGACAAATGATTTCCAAGTACACCCTAAAATCACAACATGTTCACTTTTGTGGTCCAATTGTCACTTGGTTCTTTGAATGGAGTGGAGCTTAGCCAGCACTAAGTGACTAAAGGAAACTGATTAATTTTAACAGAGCTGAATATGGTGACACATGCCTGTAATTCCAGCATTCTGAGAGACTGAGGTAGGAGGATTGCAAATTTAAATTTCACCTGGGAAATTTAGCAAGAACTCATCTTATTTAAAAAAAAAAAAAAAAAAAAAAAAACTAGAAAGTAGATCAGTATGAAGGCCCAGGGCTCAACCCCTAATTAAAAAAAAAAAAAAAAGTACGGAAAAAAATGCAGCTTGGGAAGGGCCAGGTCTGTATGATACAGGCTAACGGAACTCCTAGCCTGCCAGTGGTTCTCAACCTTTCTAATGCTGTAACCCTGCAATATAGTTCCTCATGTTGCAGTGACCCCAAACCAAAAAATAATATGTTAAGAAATATTTATTACTAATTCCAATAAATAACATTTCACCATGGCCTAGCATGGGTCTAAATATGTATTTTCCAATGGCTTCAGGGGACCTCTGTGTTCTGGTCGTTCAACCCCTCCCCCCACATCCCGAGGTCGCAAACCACAGGTTGAGAACCGCTGTGAATGCTGAGTTTGTCTTCTCTAAAACTGAGGAGTGAATTCTAGGAACAGAAGAGGTTAAAGAGTAGAAGAATTCATTGAGAGAAAGAAAGCTTCTGTTTGAGAGGGAAAACTGCATCACTTATTAACCTGCTTCTCAAGGGTGTTTGTTGAACAAAGCCACAAGATGAGGCAGGTTTAAGGTGGGATAGAATTATAATCAATCAAAAGATTACAAGTATAGTTGCTTAGGTAACTATTGATCCAATAGAAAATCATAGGGTGGTTATGAGGTGGGACAAAACTATGGTTAAGCAATAACTATACAACAAGTATAGTTGCTTGGGTAATACTGATTAAGTGGGGATCAAATGGGCAAACAAGTCACACAGCAAGCACACATGGGCAGCCAAGAATTTTCCTAGAAGAGATGGGTAAAGGTTTTGGTTGTCTACCCCAAGGTGATAGATACCTATTTAGAATATCAATATAAAGGCAGAAGCACCTATATGCTTTTCATCCCTGGGGGAAGTGTACAGATGCGTAGTTCCTCTTGTTCTTGAAGTCTGGTCTTCAGTGAATGTGCTTCCCACCACAGCTATCTTTTGCATTGACCTGTTGATGGCCCAGTCCTGTCTGACTGCCTACAATATTCTTACCTAACTTAGCTATCTATAATACTTACATGGAACTAACACAAGAACAGGAAGTTATGAATCAACAGGTCAACAAAAAGATCATAGTTTTACTTTTTCTAAATAAACAAGGAAATAAGAGAGACAGAGAGACACACACAGAGAGACAGAGGCAGACAGGCAGAGACAGACAGACAGACAGACAGACAGACAGACAGACGGACAGAGAAAACAGTTCTCCAGGTACCTCTACGACTCTATGCCTTTTAACCAACTCAGAAAACAAGTAGCCAGTAACAGATTCTCTAAAGTTCTATTCCAGATGTGCTTGCGTCCTACCTATTCCAGTTCTTGTTATGACTTGCTTCTGACTTCATAACTGTTTTCTTTTAATAATGCCATTTGTATCTGTGCAGACTTATTATATGTGTTGGATTCTCTGGAATTCCTTCAAGGACTTGGCCTCCTGCTTTGAGACCTCTTGGCTCAGTCTATTTTCTGTTGCTATAATAAAATATTTAACATTGGGAACTTTATCAAGAAAAGATGTTTACTTGGCTCATAGTTTGAAGACATAACATCCAAGATGGGTTTGCTTCATCTGTTCTCTCTAGTAAGGGCTCCCTTGGCTAAATCACAATATGGTGGGGAAGTAAAAAAAAGAGAAATGGTCATGTGCAGAGAAAGTCACATACATTCTTTGATATTGAGTATACTAGTCAGCTTTTTGTCACTATAGCGAAATACCTGACACAGGTATTTATGAAGACAAGAGGTTTTTACTTAGCTCACAGTTCTGTAAGTTCAAAGTGGAAATGGCATGATGCAGGTTCTGTGCCAAGGGTCCCATGGCAAATAGGAGCACAGGTGAAGAATCTCATGGCAAGCCAGGAAGCAGAGACCCAGATAAGGCCAAGCTTGTCTCTTTTATAAAAACATTCACACCATAATTATAGGATCCCACAAGAACTGCCTTGTCAAGGCGCATCCAAATGACCTAAAGATTCTCACCAGGTACTACCTCTGATAAAAGCTCCACCACTCCCAAATACTTTTACTGTGGGGACTAAGCTTCCAGTACATGACCCTTTGAAGGGACACAATTAAACCTTTAACCAATTCATATGTAACACTCAGTAACAGGTAAAGGGAAGAGATTTACTTAGCTCATAGTTCTGAAGGTCCCAGTGCATGGAACTTAGCTCTGGCAAGGGCCTCTGAAACATGGTAGATAATTGCATGGTGAGGGATACATGTGACAGGGAGAAATCTGGTGAGACAAGAAGTATGAAGATTTCAGTGAACAGATTTACTGTTTGTAACAATCTACATAGACTGGAATAAACAAAGGTCTTGGAATAAACAAATGTCCTGCAAGAACTACATTAATCCCTTCCAATGTAGCACTTCCAATAACTTAATACTCTCTTACTAACCCTACCTTTTAAAAGTTTCCTTATCTCTCACCATCACCATGCTGGTACTAATTTTCAAACATACAAACCTTTGGGGGACACACACAAACCATACCCAACCCACCGTGTGTGACCATCTAGCTCTAAGGCAGACACTATATAAAGGCAAGGCAGAGCAAAGCTTTTCATTTAATGTTAGTCACAAAGCACAGCAGGGGAACAGTGCCAAAGAGGAAGGGCCAAGAGACCAAACAGAGAACCCAAGGTCATGAATCCAAGGCCTATTTAGACAGATCCATAAGGGTGGCTCACCAGTCACCTAGGTGGCTCCCATGTCAAAAAGGTTGACACCGGTGAAGGTGGTTACAGAAAGGAAACATAAGAACAGCCAGATGTGGTGGCTCACACCTATAATCTCAGGAGGCTGAGGCAGGAGGATCACTGAGTTTGAGACTAGCCTGGTAGCTACAAAGTGCACTCAAAGCCACCCTGAACTGCATAATGAGACTGTGTTTTAAAAGGACCAAAAGAAAAAAGAGCCGGGCGTGGTGGCGCACGCCTGTAATCCCAGCACTTGGGAGGCTGAGGCAGGAGGATCGGTGAGAGTTCGAGACCAGCCTGGGCTACAAAAGTGAGCTCAAGGCCAGCCTGAACTGCATACTGAGACCCTGACTCAAAAAGACAAAAAAAAAAAAGAAAAAAGAAAAAAAAAAAAGAAAAGATATCTAAGAGCATATGTATTGGTATAAGAACATAATGGGGGGGATCAGATAGCTCAGTGGTCTAAATGTGCCTGCTTAGGCAAGTTTAGGCAGCCACAGGGACTGCCATTCAATCCCCAGCACCACATGCTCCCACATGCACCTCCCCCACCCCCAGGGGAGGCTGAGCAAGCCATAACATATATAAATAAAGTTTTTTTTTAAAGAACATAATGTGGGCTGGGGAGATAGTTCATCAATCTGAGCACCTGCTTGGCAAGTGCAAGGACTCTAGTATAATCCCTAGTGCCGCATGACATGCTGGCCCTAGAGCCCCTGGTGTGCCATGCTGGTGCTGCAACCTGGCATTGTGGTGCACACCTGTAATACCAGTGCTGGGGAGACTGAGACAAGAGGATCACTGTGAGTCTGAACTGGGTAGCACGACCCTGTATCAAATAAAACAATTAAAATTAAAATGTTTTAAAAGAATATAATGGGGAGCTCATTTAGTCCATGATGTAAGGAAGCCCTTCTCTCTGAATAGCTTGTGCTTTATTATCACTTGAAGTATCTTTGTACAGAAAATACCCAGTAAGGAATCTTTTATAAGCTGAACCTTAAGTAAGTAAATATTTCAGTTTATCTAAAACAGTTCAAGACTTCTGGTATGGTGGTGCCTAACTGTAATCCTAGCACTGACTGAGGCAGGAGGAGCTTAAGTTTTAGGTCAGCCTTGTCTCTCCCCTACAAATTGTTTAAGAAATAGAAAAGTTCATAATTAAGAGCCTAAAGTATGTCTGGACTAGGGGAGTGGGTTATCAGACAGCCGTACTTTCATGGAAAACCCTCTGTTTCAGCCTCCTGAATGCTGGGATCACAGATATGTATTACTACACCCAGTTAGTAAGCTAAGTTTTATTTGCTAGTTACCTAGTCACGGTAATTGATTCATGCACAAACTGTGTGATGGTCTGTTACTTCAAACTGAGTAATTTAGGCTGGGTGTGGTATCAGATGCCTGTAATCCCAGGACTCAGGAGGCAAAGACAGGAGGGTTGCTGTGAGTTTGAGATCAGGCTGGGCTACATAGTGAGTTCACAGCCAGCCTGGGCTACATAGCAAGATGATGTCTCAAAAAACAAAACAGGTAGATAGATGATAGATGATAGATAGACAAATAGACAGACAGATAGATAGATAGATAGATAGATAGTAATTTGCAAAGAAAATAAAGTTAAACCTATTTCTCTCAGCTCTGGAGGCTGAGAAGTCTAAAATTTAGAGGCTGTTCATAGTAAGGGCCTTCTTGCTGAGGGAGCACTACGGAGAGTTGAGGCAGTTCAATGTGTCACAAGGCAAGGTGGCTTATGAGCTTTGGTCAAACTAGCTTTTATAGCAGACTCATTCTTAAGATAATAAATCCACTACCTAAACATCAGATTTCTGTCATTATAAGAAATTCCTGAGATAAATAATTTATAAAAGGGTTATTTTAGGGGCTGGGGAAGTCACTCAGTAGAATAAGCGCTTGCCTGGTGAGCAAAAGGGCCTGAGTTTAGTCCTTGGTCCAGGGGGGAAAAAAGGGTCATTTTGATTCATAGTTATGAAAGTTCCAGTCTAAGACTAGGTGGATCCATTGCTTTGGGCTTCTGGGGAGCAGGCATGCAACACAGCCATGGTCAGAGTGTATGGGAGCATATGGCCTAAAAATCTCCCACAGGCTTCATCTTCTAAAGGTTAGACTACTTCCAAATAGTACCACTTGGGCGACTGCACCTTCACTCTGTGGACCTTTGGAGAATATTTATCTAAACCATAGCAATATTGCATTCATCCATGAGAGTCCTCATGATCTAATACCTCCCAAACACCCTATTTCCAAACTATTAACAAATTAATTTGAGGATTAAATTTCCATATTTGGAGGACATATGAAAACCACAGTGGGCTGAAACCTAGCATGGTCAAATGACCAGTGAACTGTTTGCTATTGACTCCTGGGAAATGAACTTTTGTTTGGTATGGCTGTAGAAGAGATATTCTAGCCAGCTATGGTGGTGCAGGCCTCTAATCCTAGTATGTATGTTGCATGAAGCCAGAGTACTGCAAATTTGTGTTCCTCCTAGAAAGAGCCTGTCTCAAAATAAAGACTGAAGATATAAATTGCTCAGCACTCCCTGGGCTCAATCCCCACAAAGAAATAAACAAAAATATATAGCATTTAAACATACATCATTTCTGTGTGGCAGCTATGCACCAACAGAACTAGGGGTGTAGTAATATGTCCAGTAGAGTAAAATGGGATAACATGTGAATATACCCTTTGATTTTGTTTTACATTTTCATTGGCAAATGTTTGTACATTTTGATTTTAGTTTAGTGTGTGACAAAAGATATAGGTCTGGTTTTTTTTTTTTTTTTTTTTTTTTTTTTTTTTTTTTTTTTTTTTTTTTTTTTTTTTTTTTTTTTTTTTTTTTTTTTTTTTAAATTTTTTTTTTTTTTTTTTTTTTTTTTTTTTTTTTTTTTTTTTTCCTGTTCCACTTTATTTTTATTTTTATTTATTTATTTATTTTTTTGTTTCAGAACCTTTGTTTGTTTATTCACTCATTTTTATGGCCGGCTCAGCCTGTCCCGAGGGCAGGGCTGGCGCAGCATGTGGTGCCGGGGATCGAACCGCGGTCCCTGAAGCCGCCCAAACTTTCCCAAGCAGGCGCTTTAGACCACTGAGCCATACCGCCAGGCCCTATAGGTCTGGTTTTGATCTTCAGCATTTGGAGAGCCAGTTTTTCCTTTCTTAAAAAGAGGCTACCTTTCCTCCAGTGAAAATATTTGTTTCTTTTTTTTTTTTTTTTTTTTTTTTTTTTTTTTTTTTTTTTTTTTTTTTTTTTTTTTTTTTA
>PVJA010024393.1:0-18102 GCA_004027025.1 Myocastor coypus
CCATCCTGCCAGGCCCCTTCAAAGTATAACTTAGAAAGCACATTTCAATCATCTAATTAAAATCGATCTGGACTATTACTCTATAAATTCATGGCAGTAAAATAATATACATTTTTGTTGAATGTATTAACATCTTATAGTCTAAAAATGTGGGGTTTTATTTAGCATATTTAAATAAAAGTTTCTAATAGGAAAAAAAAAAAGAATTTGACATAGAAACAAATGAGTTAAAGGGCCAGTGATATAGCACAGCAGACAAAGTGCCTGCTTTGGCAAGTGCAGGGACTTAGGTTTGATCCTGGTTCTGCATACAGTGCAGGCCTCACCCCTAGGGTGTGCTGTGCCTGTAACAGACTAGGTGTGGTGGTGTATGCCTGTAATCTCAGTGCTGGGGAGGCTGAAAACAAGAGGATCATCACGAATCCAATCTGCATAGTGAGACCCTGTACCAAACACACAAATGAAAAAAAGAGAGAAAGAAACAAATGAATTATGTACAACTTGCAACAGCATGATAAAAATATATCTTCACCAACGAATATTATAATAAAGATTCCAGACATTCAGCACAAGAATAGAGTATGAAAAGCAGAGAAAAGAAACAAATCACCTATAAAAGAAAGCCTGTCAAAATCACAGAAGAACCCTGCCCCACATGGAGCATGACACCTGCCCTTAAGGCTCCCTGAACCATTTAAAAACAAAACAAAACAAAACAAAAAACCTTCACAAGTTTGGGCTGGTGAGATGGCTCAGTGGTGGAAAGCACCTGCTTAGGAAGGGGCCCGGTGGGATGGTTCAGTGGTCTAAAGCGCCTGCTTGGGAAAGCTTGGGCGGCTCCAGGGACCGCGGTTCGATCCCCGGCACTACATGCTGTGCCAGCCCTGCCCTCGGGGCTGGGTGAGCTGGCCTTAAAAATGAGTGAATAAACAAACAAAGGTTCGGAAACAAGGAAAAAAAAAAATCAGTGGAGAAATATTTCCATGACAAAGGGCAACAGAAGAAATGTTTGTTCACAAAACCAGCTCTTCAGAAGGTTCTCAAGGATATATTAGATAGGAAAAAGGAAGACAACAAGCACAAGAACACCAATAGAAAGAAACTGCCAGGTAGAGAACACATTTAAATAGAGGGGAAAGACAGGGAACCAACAATAGGAATCGGAGAAAGATAGGTCAATACTTACTATTATAACCATCAATGGACCATAATTTGTATGTCTCACTACTGGGAAGCTTGAACCACTGGTTGCATATGTATGATTGTCCTATTGTGCATTTTAAAATTAATTTTGGTAGTAAAAAGACCAGGAAAAGTGATGAAAATATTTTTGTACCACCAGTGATACAAGCTGCCTGATAGGACAGTCATGCCTTTACCATTAGGTGTTCAGGCTGATGAGAATGTGTTAAAAGCCAGAGTGAAGAGTTTCAGGTACTAAAAGCAAACAACTAAGACTGATATATCCTTCAAAACAATCTTTCAAAATACATGGATATATAATACATTTTCATGACAAAGAGCAGTTATGAAATTTACGACCAGCAATATAGCACTACAGAAAATTCTGAAGGGTACTCAAGAAAGACAATCAAGCTAACAATACCTAAAAATGTCTAATAGAATGAATACATGAGGCAAGGTGAGAAGTTAAAGTAGAGGTGAAAATAAAGGATATCAAAAACAAGAAAGTAATGCAAGACAAGTGTATGTCAATTCCTTTTAGTAATAATTCTCAATGTGCATGGCCTTAATTCTCCAATCACAAGACATAAATTGGTAGCACTGATCAAGGAACAAAGTGTACAACCAATAATACAATGTATATTATTGTGAACTTTGTGTCTTGATAAGAAGTAGAAGAAGGAGAAAGAGGAGAAGGAGAAGGAGAAGGAGAAGAAGAAGAAGAAGAAGAAGAAGAAGAAGAAGAAGAAGAAGAAGAAGAAGAAGAAGAAGAAGAAGAAGACGAAGAAGACGAAGAAGAAGAAGAAGAAGGGGAAGAAGAAACAAAGTCCAGGGGTCAGGGGTTCAATTCCCAGGCCTGCTGTGCCAGCCCCACCCCCAGGTCACACTGACACTGCATTTGCGGCTGGGTGTGGTTGAGCACACCTGTAATCCCATCTCTTGGAAGGCTGTGAACAGGTGAATCACTATGAGTCTGAGTCTGATCTAGTAGTGAAACCCTGAACACCCTACAGACCCTTCCCTAAAATACAAAAGAAAGAAAGTCCAGCATTATGCTTTATAGAAGAAATATTTAATCCAAAAATAAATTTATAGACTAAAAATCAAATGATAGAAAATATTGAACCATGCAATAGGAACCTGAAAGATAGCAGGAGAGGCTATCTTATCTTCAGACAACATGGGCTACAAGCAAAACTGAAGGCTAAGTAGGTCATTACATATTTGGTTAAGGGAAAAATAGAACAGGAAAAAATGCATACTCAACTCCATAAAAAAAAATTGCTTAAAAGATCAGATAAACATCAATATAATTATAGTAGGAGATCTCAATACCTATCTGTCATAAATAACCTGATCAACCAGTCAGAAAATCAGGAAAGATACAGGAATTCAATCAAATGGACTTAACAGGTATTTATAAAGTGTTCCACCGAGGAGGAACAGAATACACAGTCTTAGCAACATGCTGAACTTTCTCCAAAATGGTGTACATATTAGCCCATAGAACAGGATTAAATAACTGTAAAGGAATAAAAACTATGTTGTGAACATTAGCAGATTATAGTGCAATGAAACTAGAAATCAGAGGGCTGGCCTGCAAGCAGGCCAGGGACCCAGGGCATGTTGAGACAGCAATTGAGACCGAGCATGGTGGTGTGTGCCTGTAATCCCAGCGCTTGGGAGGCTGAAAACAGGGGATCACTATGAGTCGATCTAATAGTGAGATCCTGAACACCCTAAGGACCCTTCCTTAAAAAAATACAAAAAATACACACACAAAAAAAGTAAAGAAACTAGAAAGCAGTAGCAAAATAAATCCTAGTAAATATGCAAACACATGAAGGTTAAACAATATAATCTTTGTCAGGGTCAGGTCTAATGGTATACTTCTATAATCTCAGAACTTCAAATATTGAGGTAGGAGGATTTCAATGAGTTCAAAGCCAACCTGGGCTACACAAAAGATCTAAGGCCAGCTTGAAATGCATAGTGAGACTGTCTGAAAAAAACAGACCAATCAATCAAAAATATAATCTTGAATAATCAATGGGTCACAGAAGAAATCAAGGAAAACCTAGAGTGAAATGATAGTGCCAGTACAATGTTCCATAACAGGTGAGATATAATAAAAACAGTCCTAAGAGGGAAGTTAATAGCTGTGACTTACCAATATCAGTTAAACAGATTGTGCCTAAGTAAACAGTGACTCATTTCCAGGTTCCAGGAAAGCAAAAACAGACCAAATTCAAAGCTAATAAAAGAAAAGAAATTGTAAATATCAAAGGAGAAATAAATGAAATTATGACTGAAAAAGTACAAAAAATCAATGAAGAGGTGATTTTTTGAAATATGGAGTAAAAAGGACAAACTCTTGGTCTTTTACAAAAAAAAGAAAAAGCAAGAAGACAGAAATCAATGCAATTAACAATAAAGAAGATGAAAATAACACATTCTGCTGAAATTCAGAAGATGATTAGCAACTACTTAAAAATATGTACTCGGGCTAGCAGGATGACTCAGTGAACTAAAGCACCTGCTTAGGAACGCTTAGGTGGCAGGAGGAACCGCAGTTTGATCTCTGGAACCCCATGCTGCGCCAGCTCTGCCCTCAGGGCAGGCTGAGCTGGCCATTAAATAAATAAATAAATAAATAAATAAATAAATAAATAAATAGCTAAGAAAAAGAACCAACTTTGTTTTATTTATTTTTTTTTATAAAGAATTTTTATTTTATTTATTTTTTTCTTGTTTCAGAACCTTTGTTTGTTTATTCACTCATTTTTATGGCTGGCTCAGCCCGCCCTGAGGACAGGGCTGGTGCAGCATGTGGTGCCGGGGATTGAACCGCGGTCCCTGCAGCTGCCTAAGCTTTCCTAAGCAGGGGCTTTAGACCACTGAGCCATCCCGCCAGGCCCCCCAACTTTGTTTTAAAAATAATAAAAATATGTACTCTACCAAATTGAAGAATTCATAAGACATCAATAAATCGTTGATATATAGTAGTCATAAAATAATTCAGAATATTTAAAAACCCCAAATAATCTAATAATATGAAATGAAATTAAAGCAGTAATGATAATTTAAAAAGCTACCAACTAAGAAAAGCCCATTTTCCGATTCATGGATGATTTCCACAAGAACTTCAGGAAAGATGTAACATAACATTCCTCAAAACCTTTAATGAAGTTGAAAGGGAAGGACTATTATCAAAACTACTCTTGGAACCTAACATCACCTTGATTCTCAAACTAACAAGAATCTGATGAAAAAGAAAATAGGCCAATCCTATTAATAAATGCAGATAAAAAATCTTCAACAAAATACTAGCAAACAGAATGCAATGAATCACTGAAAAGTTCATACCTTATAATCAATTTTGCTTTATTCCAAGAATACAAGGGTGTTTCACTGTACAAAAACCAATACCAGTTAGAACCCTTGTAGATGTGGTGCGGAGTGCTTCGGTCTCTGAGCGACTTGGCAACTTGCATATCCTGCAAGGCTGAGGCAAAGCCTCCAAAGATGATGCAAGAGGTTGGCAGCTTCAGTTGAAGCCCAGCGACTGGGGACGTCGAACCCGAAGTCGTGAGTGATAGAGGTGAGCAGAACTACAGTGAGTGGGAATCCCATTCTGCTTCCAGAAGTGGAGGTGCTCACAGATCTGGGAAATCTGCAAGGCATACCCCTGCAAGATCTTGCTCCAGGGAAGATTCCAGTTGTGTCATATCAAAGTCCAGGTCCAGATCTGAATCTAGGTCTAGATTCTGAAGAAGTTCTCAAAGCCATTAATACAAGGTCTGATCTCATTCTCACAGATGTTACTGTAGCAAGTCTTAACAGTTGAGATTATGTAGATGCCACAGCCACAGCTATTCCCCCATGTCTACTCGAAGCAGTCATGTTGGGAATTAGGCAAATCCTGACCCTAACTATTGTCTTGGAGTGTTTGGGTTGAGCTTGTACACCACGGAAAGCAATTTAAGAGGAATATTCTCTAAATATGGCCCAATTGCCAATGTGTCTATTGTGTATGACCAGCAGTCTAGGCGTTTGAGAGGATTTGTCTCTGCATATTTTGAAAATGTAATGATGCCAAGGAAGCTAAAGAATGTGCCAAAAGAATGGAACTCTCTTGACTTTATACTAAATATATTTAAAAAAACAAAAACAAAAACAAAGAAAATAGCACAGAAACAGCACAGTGCTGCTACAGAGAAGACACATGGATCAGTGGAATAGAAAAAAGGAAGCATAAGCAATTCAGAGAGCGGATTTTTAACAAAGAGGCCACCAGCATACACTGGAGGAAATATAGCCTCTTTAATAAATGATACTGATAAAACTGGTTGTCCACATGCAGAAGATTATATGTAGACCCATATATCTCATGTATTAAAACTAAAAATGGATCAATGTTGGGAGCAGTGGAAGATGGAAAATGGGTCAAAGGTGTGTAGGTGGGACTAGGCTTCAGTGCCTAGAGCAAACAAGCTTGTATCAGTCCTGAGATAAACATCCTGTCTGGAAAAGACCTGCTATTAGTTGCTAGGCAACCTTGTGTCACATATTACTAACTTTGCAAAAATATAAATAAAGACAAATTTTGTTGTGAAATTGAGTTAGTCTTGCCTATCAGGTAGACCAGACCACCTCGCCCAGCTTTTGTTTTCTTGTCTATCTTTTCTCATTCCTGCCAGCATTTCTCCCTGGGTAGAATCGATCTGACTGAGACCAATGAATCCCTATATTGCAGCCAGCAGGATTTGGTATAGGTGTGCATTGGTGCTGGCACACTAGGTACAAAACTTGGGTCTGGAGGCTCACTAGGGTTAGGAACCAGATCACTAGAGTCAGGGAGATAAAGGAGAATGAAGAAACAATGAGGCTTGAGAGAAGCCTAACAGAAAAAGATCTGATTGAGTTAAAAATGGGAACAGCAGAGTGTCAAGCACCATAGATATTTATAGACATATATAAAAATGTTTGTTGTATTTTTGGTTTTTGCATTAGTGCTACTTTCTAGGACCACCATAAAGAACTTAGTATGGAATACTGTTTTTTTTTTTTTTTTTTTTGAATACTGTTTTAAAATCAAGTCCCAAATAGGACAAGGAAGTAGAGCACAGATACAACAGATAGAGTTTAAACCCTCTAGCTTTGGTCAAGTAGATAAGAAAGGAAAAAAGTTCTTTTAAATCACAAGTGATTGGTTCCCAGGGCGGCCCTCTTGCTCCAGTCTTAGGCAGACCCAGCTTGGATCCCCTAGTTTCCTACATATGTTTGCCCCATCCAGCCACAGAGATTGGTGCATAGCACAAACTATAGTCCTGTGTGCCTGGTGCTACATAGAAGGGTCATGACTGTGGTACACTGTGGCCTTGGCAGTGGCTACGTGCAAATTTGTTAGGCTTAGTGTTTATGCTTAAAATTTGGGCAAAAATGAAACACTCAGTGGTTTTAAAGAGCTGCAAGCCTCAGTTCTGGCTGTGGCAGCTCAGGGAAATTTCACTGATTCACTGATTGGGACTTTAGCCTCAAAGGAAGTAGAGTGATTTTTCTTTATCTCCTTTGCAGTTGACTACTAAAAACAAAAAACAAATACTTAAAGGGCTATTGGACATGGGTGCAGTTGTTTTAGTTATTGCTGGCCTGGGGGATGGCCTCTAGATGTGGCCACTGCACATTTACAAGGGGTAGGTAAGATTTCATTTTTTTTTTTGTCTTTTTGAGACAGGGTCTCACTATGCAGTTGAGGCTGGCCTTGAGCTCACTTTTGTAGCCCAGGCTGGTCTCAAACTCACACTGATCCTCCTGCCTCAGCCTCCCAAGTGCTGGGATTACAGGCGTGAGCCACCACGCCTGGCTTCTTTTTTTTTTTTTTTTTTTTTTTGTGGGACCAGGGTTCGAACTCATGACCTTGCACTTGCCCAGCAGGCACTTGTGCCTCGGAGTTATCTCCCCAGTCCCGGGGTAGGTAAGATTTCTTACCCTAATGGAACTGTTAAGTTGCTGATTTAGAGAGATTACAAAAGACCTTTCTAGATATTTTTTCTCTTTATGTCCTCCTCCCTATACCAGTCAGTCTATGGGGTTTTGACATTTTATAGGGTATAAAAACATTTTTGGCCAGTCCTAACTTCCTAGTAATTCATCAGATGTTACAAGATTTCCTTCCCAATCAAGGGCTTGGTAAAGTTCTCAAGGAAAAAACAAAACAACAACAAAAACTCTTCTAATTATTCCTAACAGGGACTATTTGGCATAGGCAACTCATTCCCACCTTTTCCGAGGGGACCTTGATTTCTTCTCCTACCCCTTGGATTGCATCCAAGATAACGTAGATGTCTGATGACCCTGTTTGGGTTGATTGGTGGCCCCTAACTCAGGAGAAGATTATAGCAACTCATATGGTGGTTAATGAACATCTGATGGTAGGGCACCTAAAAAAGGGCCAAGGAGATAGATCAATGATATAATCTCCTTCCTGGCAAACATAAGGTCCTGAGTTTGATTCCTGGTGAAAAAAAAAAAAAAAGATCAGAAAAGTGAAGATTGCTACAGGACTTGTGGGCAGTCAATTGGAGCACTGCAATAGGGATTGTTCAGTTCTATAGCTATTTCTTTACATTTTTCCTTCTGGTGATACAAAATGTTCTGTTTTTAGTTTATTCTGTATTAATAATCAGGCTCCTATGCATCGTTTTCAGTGATGTCTACCACAGGTACAGCAAATAGTCCAACCCTGTGCCAAGACTTTGTGGCTACAGCCATTTGATAAGTGTGACAAGCCTATCCATTCACACACATTATCTATTACATAGATGACGTAGTCCTAGGACATAATGCTACCATGCCTAGCATTGGCACATAAATCCCCGTCCATTTTACATCTCATGTTTATCCAATTAGATGATGCTATCCACAATGCAGGTCTATTGATAGCCCCTGAAAAGGTGCAAACTATGGCACCCTTTTCATATTTGGGACACCTTATCCAACAGAGACAAATTGTGTCCCAAACTGTTCAGATCCAGGTTAGACATTTCACAACCCTAAACAATTTTCAGACTCTACTCGGTAACATTAATTGTCTCAGCCCAGCTCTTTTTTTTTTTTAAATGTATTTAGTACAGGGTCTATAGGGTCTCACTATGTAGATTAGACTCATAGTGATTCTCCTGTTTTTAGCCTCCCCGGCATCTGGGATTAGAGGCACGTGCCACCATGCCCAGTCTCAATTGCCATCTCAGCATATGCTGAGGGTGGGGCAGCCACAGTACGCCAGGGATTGAACCCCTGTGCTCTACCTAAGCAGGTGCTTTAGTCTGCTGAGCTCTCTGACCCGCCCTCTCTGTCAAGCTCTCAAGCTAACTACTTCTGAGTTAAGTCCTCTCTTTGACATTCTCAAGGAAGACTCAGCCCTTACTTCCAAAAGAACACTTACACCAGAAGCTAAGACTGTCTTAGAAAAAGTTAATCAGGCTCTTTCCTTTTGTTATTTTATTTTTAATCAGGCTCTCTCTAAAGCTGAGCTCTCTAGAGCTGACCCATCTTTGCCAATGTTTTTAATTATTTTGTCAGTGTACATCCACTGGGGTTCTTTGGCAGTTTCAGGGTCCCTTACCATGGCTACACATCCCACACACTCCACACTCCTCAGGTTGTCATACAATCACATCACATTCCCTGTTTTATTGGTCATATTCACTCTCATTCTCAGTTGCCAGGACCCCTCACTCAAGGGAATGCTAGCATATGTAAATTGCTAGGCACAGTGACTGTTACTCCTTCTGATGCTATTCAACAAACTTTTGCATCTCATGCCACTTTTCATCAAAACACTTCTGCCTTTCACAAACAGTCTCATTTGACTCAGACACAGGCCCAAGAAATTGTTAAATGATGTCTTTGTGTTTAAAACATTTATGCATGGGGCCTGGTGGGATGGCTCAGTGGTCTAAAGCGCCTGCTTGGGGAAGCTTGGGCGGCTTCAGGGACTGCAGTTTGATCCCCGGCACCACATGCTGTGCCAGCCCTGCCCTCTGGGGGCCATAAAAATGAGTGAATAAACAAACAAAGGTTCTGAAACAAGAAAAAAAAAAATAAATAAATTCTAAAAAAAAGAAAAAAAACACTTATGCTTATCTTCTACTGGAGTCTATCCTCTGGGGTTGCATCCTAATCATCTATAACAGATGCATGTTACACACACTCCTAAATTTGGTTCTTTGTGTTGGGGTCTGTGTCTTAGTGGCCACTTCCTCAGGATTCATGTTTGTTACTTCCTGCACTGATAAAGCAGCTAAACATATCATTGCTCACTGTTTGGATGCCTTTAGTGCTCTTGGCTGCCCATGGACACTTAAGATTGACAATGGCCAGACTTCTAAAAGTTTGTAAGTGCTGTCTTCTAAGTACTGCCTTCTAAAAGTTTGTAAGACTTTTCATATATTCCTTATCATAGAATGCCTTATAACTCTCAAGCTCAAAAAATGGTTAAATGTGCACATCATTCAATTAAAATTCAACTGCAAAAACAAATGGGATCATTCCACACAAAATTCACACCACATACTAGTCTTCACTTTGATATATATATATATATATATATATTATGGCTGGCTCAGCCTGCCCTGGGAGTGGGGCTGGCGCAGCATGTGGTACCAGGTATCAAACCGCGGTCCCTGCAGTTGCCTAAGCTTTCCTAGGCAGGTGCTTTAGATGCTGAACCGTCTTGCCAGCCCAAAAGCAGACTTGGAATTTTTTTTTTTTATGGCTGGCTCAGCCTGCCCTGGGGATAAGACTGGAGCAGCATGTGGTGCCAGGGATTGAACTGCCATCCCTGTGGTTGTCTAAGCTTGCCTAAGCAGGTGCTTTAGACCACTGAGCCATCCTGCCAGCCCTGCAGTGAGACAGGATCTCACTATGCAGTTTAGGCTGGCCTTGAGCTCATTTCTGTAGCCCAGGCTGGTCTCAAACTTGCACTGATCCTCCTGCCTCAGCCTACCAAGTGCTGGGATTACAGGTGTGCACCGCCATGCCTGGCCTGCAGTATACACTCTGAACTTTTAAAATTCTACAGAAGATGGACATACAACAACAAAAAGACAATTCCATCAAATAAGAGCAAAAAGGATAAGAGTCCTTTGGGGAGATCTTCATACAGGACAATGGAAGGGACCCAGTCCACTACTAACCTGGGGGAGAGAGTATGCTTATGTTTTGTTAGAGAATGTTAAGTGAACTATTTGGGTACCAGAGCAAGTTTATATCATAAAGCGAGACTTAAAAAAAAAAAGTTATGAGCAGGCCAGATCCAACCTGAAGCCTATTGAAGGAGAAATCCAAGGTCTAAATAGATGATAAAATATATTATGATAGGGGCCCGGCAGGATGGCTCAGTGGTCTAAAGTGCCTGCTTAGGAAAGCTTAGGTGGCTGCAGGGACCACGGTTCGATCCCTGGTACCACATGCTGCGCTAGCCCTGCCCTCAGGGCAGGCTGAGCCAGCCATAAAAATAAATAAATAAACAAACAAAAGTTCTGAAACAAGAAAAAAAAAAGAAAAAAATTCTTAAAAAATATATATTATAATAACAGCTAAATTTTACCAATATTAAGACAAAAAATACAAAATATGCATATTGGAGACGTGCATATTTTAGGGATAAACGACTTTATTCCTTCCAAAATTTTCTGATAAAAGATCTTTGCTTATTGACAAATAACAAAATCTGACTAGTCTGTTTATAATTATAAACTTCTTTAAAGATTTATAGTAGAATTACTATAGGTTAATCTGGTTGGAAATGCATAGTTGGGTGTACTCATAATTCTGTAAAGATAGTTTTGGGCCAGCAAGATGGTTCAGTGGCCTAAAGTGCCTGTGCAGGAAACTTAAGGCAAAGTGCTAAGACCGCTCCTCGATCCCTGGCACCACATGCTGCACACCCCCACCCCAGGGCGGGCTGAGCCAGCCATAATACAAATAAATGAGGTTTAAGAGAAATAAAAAAAAAAAAATCTTAAAAAAAAGATAGTTGTTTGTGTACTGTGTAATTGTCTATGTGTGTGTCATTCTGTGAACAACCACCCCCCAACTTTTTTTTTCTTTTTCCTTTTTGGTCATTTGTTCATGCTACAATTTGGGGCATAGACTTAAAAGCATATTTCTCCTAAGTTACCAGCTGCTCTAAGTCATATCACAATCAGTTTATACACAGATTATGAAAAGTTTTACGCTAATTAAGGAAAAATTCCTTAGCATGGGAAAAACTTTGATGCAGAGAAGAGTCCTATTGATAAGTAAGAGTTGTGGCCAACCTTTTTGTTCATTAATGAGGAGCTCCTAATAATCTTAATGGTCTCTTAGGAGACAGCTTCAATAAATTTGTCATTGGTTTAAAGATAAAAGCCTTTTTAAAAATTACAATTAGATTTTCTCTTAAAAAATGGTCCTGTGGGCCAGGGAGATAGCTCAGTGGAATAAGTGTTTGCCGGATAAGCACAAGGTCTTGAGTTCAATCCCTAGCACTGCAAAAAAAAAAAAAAAAAAAAAAAAAAGGTTCTGGTATTCAGTTAAATTAAGAAGCAAAGGTTTACACATGTGTACGGTAACACATTATTGTTAACCTCATGGTGTCTAAAGTGTATGATTCCAAGTGGACAGGTCTTCTAAAATGTTAAACAAAGATTGCTTATTTTGATAAGACTTTCAAATTATTAGCAAAAAGGGGGGGTCAAAGGAGAAAGATAAAGCCAAGTGATGTATATCCCATTTAAGAATGATTAGTTACATATAAATTCTTATGTATTATATAGAGAAGATTGGTTGAAAGGGTTTTATGTTATGTCAAAATGAAAATGTAAGCATGTCACAAAATGTTATAGGATTGCTCTGCTACTATGTTGTATATGGTTCAATTTCTAAATTTACATGTAAAAATGTGTAATTGTTGTTTTTTAAACATTCTATAGGGATTTAAATATTAGAATATCGAAGTCCAGCCAAATAGCTCAGTAGATTAAAGTGCCTGAAAACAAGCACAGTGGCCAGGGGTTTGATCCTTGGACCTGCTGTGCTAACCCCTCCCCTGGGGCATACTGGGAAGACAATTGAGACTGGGTGTGGTGGCGCACACCTGTAATCCCAGCTCTTGGGAGGCTGTAAATAGGTGGATCACTACAAGTCCGATCTAGTAGTGATGACATCCTGAGCATCCTATAGACCCTTCCCTAAAAATACAAAAAATAAAATAAAATAAATATTAGAATATCCTTGGTTGTTGGAAAATAACAGTTCCATTTCATGCCTAGGGTGTTTGATATCCAGATAGACAATGATGTTAAGCTTAACAACCTCTGTTACAGGGTAATAATGTCACTAAGCTTCTCTTCTAGATTTTTAACATCTAAAATTTTTAGACCAAAAATTAGAGAGATAGATGGGCTAAAAGGATAGCCAATATTTTGATCCTAATCCTTCAAGGTCAGTGAGGACTCAGGACATAAGAGAACCTCTACTGTGACATCTTATAACTCAGTTGTGTACCAAAGTTTCTGATCAAGAAGATTAGGGGGCCACAGAAGAAAGTGATCAATGATGTATAGTGTGCCTAAGGAGAGTCACCTAGAGAGAAAAAGAAATCTCTCTGACTTTAACAGAGAGCAAATTGGTCAAGCAGTGGCTGTAGTTCATCCAGACAGCTGACACTGACTAAAGATCTGTGAGATTCTGTACATGGTTCCAAGGTAAATCTTGAAGAGATTTGACTGATCTTGTCAGATAGCAAATGTTATATTTGTAATTATATGGGTCTTGCTTTAACTTGGTTTTGTGGTTTTTTTTTTTTTTTTTTTGGTGGGACTGGGGTTCAAACTCATGACCTTGCACTTGCCAGGCAGGCACTTGTGCCACAGAGCTATCTCCCTGGCCCCTACTTGGTTTTAACCATAAAGCAATAAAGTATAACCATAAGGTGTAAAAGTAATGCCATATTAGTATGCTAAGTTGTAAAAGACTCAAGTCAACAACTTTCAACAATTACCAGTTGTGCTGATAACTTACTACTATTATGGGCAATTGAATTATATAGGGTTATATTGTTAAATTCAAGTACCTAAAGTCTTTGTACTGGCATCAAGTATAGAAGGATCCTTTAAAGACTTCTCCAAATATAGCTTCTCTAACTGCAATGGAATGCTTATCTCTGACAAAACAAAACAAAAAAGGGGATATTTTGGGAGTCTTGGAAGCTGAGAAATGGATTAAAGGTGTATAGGTGGGAGTAGGCCTTAATACCTAGCACAGAAAAGCTACACCAGTCCTGGGATAAATATCCTGTCTGTTTAAGGAAAGCTATTAGTTGCTAGGCAACCTTATGTCACATGTGACTAACTTTGCAAAAGTATAAATAAATGTGGGTTTTGCTGGTTGAGTTAGTCTCACCTACCAGGCACACAAGCAACCAACTAGCCCAGCTTTTGTCTTCTCGTTTATCTTTTCTCACTCCAGTAGAAGTAATCTACTTCATGTATTTCTTTTTTTACTTCAGATGTTATCTCTGATTTCAGTTGCTCTATAAGTTTCTGCACTTGTCTGTCTGCCTCAGATGCTACCAGTTCAGAGGTTTCATCTGCATGATTCCCATTTTCTTCCATGGTGGTGTCTTCTGTATTTGATTTGGGTGGGCAGGGGCCCTGAGATTGCATCCTACTCCTGTTGTTATCATTTTGTATGGAAGCAACCTCTGCACTTTGGTGGCGTTATGCTGGAAGTGTCTATGGGCGTTTGGTCTGGAGCCTCCAAGTTGGTTCCCCTATAGAGGTTCCTGGCTCCGTGTTGGAGCTCAGGCTGCTGGCTGCTATGAAGCCCCGCGGGTGTGGTCTGTAGGTGGAGGTGGAGCTTTGGAATTGAGGAGTCCTGGTAGGCTCATGGACCAAATCGGTTGCCAGACGAGATGTATGATGGGTTTGGTAGTGGAGCTTGGGCAGGAGGGGTTCAAAAAAAAAGGGGGGGGTGAAGGGGGAAAGGGGAAGACGGGTCAAGGATCCTGACCCAGGGGCCTGGGGACCGGGGACCGGGGTCCAGAACAGGAAGTTAGTCGCAGGAACGCAGAAGAGAAGCAGAGGGGCGGAGGGACCTTACCCGGCGGCCAGAAGCAATCTGAGACCAACATAAACCAAAGATCTAAAGGTTAAAACAGCAACATTTAATTTGCTGGAAGACAGAATATACAAAATTCTTGAAAACAGGAATACAGAAAGACTTTCTCTGAATAGAATCTCAATTGCACAGGAAATAATGTCAAGAATTATCAAATTGGATCATATCAAGTTAAAAAGCATCTGCACAGCTAATGATACAACAGAGCAAAGAAACAATGTACAGAATGTGTAAAAAATTTTGCCAGATATTCCATGGACAGAGGACATGTATGTAGAATAAAGAACTTCAAAAATTAGACCCTTGTGGCTGGTGAGATAGCTCAGTGTTTTAAAGCACCTGCTTAGGCAAGCTTAGGGAGCCACAGGGAATGTGGTTCAATCCCCGGCACCACATGCTGCACCAGCCCCACCTCCAGGGCAGACTGAGCAGGCCATAACATACATACATAAATAAAGATTTTTTTTTAAAAAATTAGATCCTTGTTAAAATAAAAGGCCTAATAAAAAATGGACCTGTGAAATGATTTGACACTTTTCAAAAGAAGTATTTGTGGCCAATAAATACATGAAAAAATATTCAATCTCTCTGGTCATTAGAGAAATGGAAATTAAAACAACACTGAGATTGCATTTTGCTTCATGAAGAATAGTTGGCAACAGGAGTGCAGATAATGAGTATTGGTAAGGCTGTGGTGTGAATGGAGCCACTCTATATTGATGATGAGATTGGAAACAATCATATTGGAAATCAGTATGGAGCTTCTTCAAAAATCCAAAAGTAGAAATTGCACTTAATCCAGTTAATTATCTTCTAGATATTCTCTTTTCCTGTTCTAGGTATCTTTCCCAAACTATCAGAAGACTTCATTTTACAGTGATACATGAATAACCATATTTGCAGTTACAGATATGGTTATACAAAATTCTTAAAAACAGGAATATAGAAAGACTTTCTCTGAATAATATCTCAATTGCACAGGAAATAACAGCAAGAATTATTAAATTGGATCATATCAAGAAATTCTACTTAATCCAGTTAATTATCTTCTAGATATTCTCTTTTCCTGTTTTAGGTATCTTTCCCAAACTATCAGAAGACTTCATTTTACAGTGATACATGAATAACCATATTTGCAGTGACAGATATATAAATCAAGAAAATTTGGTTTTTATTAATAAGAGAGTACTACTTTGCCATGTAGAAGGATAAACTTGAGTCATTTATAGGAAAGTGGATATATCTTGTGAGAATATGTTAAGTGAAATAAATCAGATAGACAAGCTTAGGTGTATTATTGTTTCTCTTATGATAAACCCAAAACATAAGTAAAGAGAAAATTTTTTTAAAATTAGGAAATGAAATATTAGATCACTTGCAAACAGAGAAGGAGCTAAGAACTGGAGGAAGCAAGGAGTGATAAAAGAATTGAGATTTGTTATGCACATATACTAACTCCCATGTGGAATATGATTATTATGTACTATAAACATGTATTAGTAAAACGTCACAAGGATATCTATCATCAACACTGTCATTCAATATATAGTACTCAAAACTGTAGTGTAGCTAGACCAATAACACAACAGAAAGAAAGAAAGGGAATGCATCTAGGAAAGGAAGAAGTCACATGATCCTTATTTGCAGGTGACACCATGATTTCCATAGAAAACATGAAAAACTTTACCAAAAAAAATCTTCTAGAACTAATAAATTTTAGAAAGTAGCAAGATACAAAATAGTTATAAAAATCAGTATTATTTGTGTGTTACAGTAAGGGACCCCTGAAAAGCAAATTAGGAAAACAATACCATTCATGATATCCTTTAAAAAATTAAGTATTTAGAAACTAACACAACCAAAAAATTAAAAAAAATTGTATCCTGAAAAATGAGACTGAAGGGGCTGGGGAGATAGCTCTATGGCACAAGTGCCTGACTGGCAAGTGCAAGGTCGTGAGTTCGAACCCTGGTCCCACAAAATAAAAAAAAAATGAGACTGAACAGGACATCAGAGAATGGAGATATCTGTCTCCTTCTATAATAAGCAGAATCAATATTATGTAATTAGTCATATTATCAAAACTGATATGTAGATTTAATGCAATCTTAATCAAAACCGCATTCTTAACAGAAATAGAAAATCAATCCTAAATTTTTTATGGAATCAGGCAGGACCCAGAATAGCAAAAGTTATCCTGGGTAACAAGAATAAAGCAAGAAGCATCATATCCCTGATTTCAAGGTATAGTACAAGGCTATGGTGATAAAAATAGCATGAGTACTGGCTCCAAAACAGACACATAGATCAATGGAACATAACAGAGGGTGTAGAAACAATGCTATGCACATTTAGCCTCCGCTTTTCTTTTTTTAAGGCCAGCTCAGCCTGCCCTGAGGGCAGGGCTGGTGCAACATGTGGTGCCTGGGGAATGAACCATGGTCCCTGCGGCTGCCTAAGCTTTCCTAAGCAGGCACTTTAGACCACTAAGCCATCCTGCTGGCCCCACCTCTGCTTTTTTGAAATGACCAAAAATATACCCCCGACAAAATAGCTTCAACAAATTGTCCCTGGTTATTCACATACAGAATAATAAATCTAGACCCATGTCTTTTATCCTGTACTAAAGATTAAAATGGATCAATGACCTGGATATTAAGACAGAAAAACTTAGTCTGCTTAGTCGTGTATGCTGTATATAGTTTATACACAATGTTTCATTTGTATTTTTTTAAACTTTATTTATGTTATGGCTGGCTCAGCCTGCCCTGGTGATGGGACTGGCACAGCATGTGGTGCCAGGGATCAAACTGCGGTACTTGTGGTTGCCTAAACTTGCCTAAGCAGGCCCTTCACTTGTATTTTTATTTATAAAATAATATATATGCATAAACTTAAAATAAATTAATAATTATACTGTACAATAATTATAGTATGTATAAAATAATAACATTATTCATATTTCAGTACTATTTAGTCAGAAAATAGGATAAATTTCAGTTATTTTTAGGAAAATAGACATACTTTACCTTAGCTACCTTTTTGTTTCATTTTTTTGCAGTACCAGGGATCAAACTCAGGACCTTGTACTTGCTAGGCAGGCACTTGTGCCTCTGAGCTATGTCCCTGGCTTCTTAGTTACTTTTGTTGCTGAGATAAAATATCTAACACCCAACGTTAAAGGCGTAAAGGTTTATTGTGACTAAGTTTGTAAAGCTTCAGTTCACATTTGGCTGGTTGTAAGGCAGAGTGGCATAGCAGAGTAGAAACATTCATGATAGGCATAGGGCAACAAAGCAGAAGGCAGCACTCAGTGAAGCAGTAAAGCAGCAAGCAACAATAGCAACGCTTTCTGGCCCTTGCAGTCTATCCAGACTACCTGCCCTTATGGTGGATAGCATTCACACCCAGGGTTGGGCACACTTATTCCTAGAATTGCACAACCAATTCTACACACTTTAGAACCATCCACTTCTGAAAAGCATGAGGATTTGGGGGCCATCCAGACATGGTAAGAACATAATGCTAAGCAAAATAAATCTGATACTGAACCTTAAATACAGTAGTCCTCCCCTCAAAAAATACAGTGGTCCCTTACTTATGGAGGTTATGTTCCAGACCGCCCTCCCCGCTATAAGAAAAATCAGCCAAGAAGTGACCTTATCTGTATTTTAGTATTTTATATATTTTAAGGCTTTATAAATCCTTCCCACACTTTAAAAAATACTTCCAGTGGTTTTTTTTTGTCTT
>PVJA010024393.1:18202-32018 GCA_004027025.1 Myocastor coypus
TTTTTTTTTTTTTTTTTTTTTTTTTTTTTTTTTTTTTTTTTTGTCTTTTGAGACAGGGTCTCACTCTGCAGTTCAGGCTGGACTTGGACTCACTTTTGTAGCCCAGGCTGGTCTGGAACTCACACCAATCCTCCTGCCTCAGCTTCCCAAGTGCTGGGATTACAGGCTTGTGCTACCATGCCCGGCACATTTTCTAAATTTGTAAGCCTATGGAATTTGAACAATATATGTATACTGTATGGTACTGTAAAATTACATGATACAGTGAAAAATCTGTGATAAATAATTTAGATTCACATTTTTTAAAAACCTGCAAAACAAGGGGCTGGGGATATAGCTCCATGGCACAAGTGCCTGCCTGGCAAGTGCAAGGTCATGAGTTCGAACCCTTGTCCTGAAAAAAAAAAAAAAAAAACCTGCAAAACAGTGAGTCCATGAAACTCAAGCTGCAAAATAGTGAGCTCTGAATTTTTATTTATTTATGTTATAGCTGGCTTAGCCTACCCTGGGGGTGGGCTGACACAGCTTATGTGGTGCTAGGGATCAAACCCCAGTCCTTGCAGTTGCCTAAGTTTGTCTAAGCAGGCACTTTAGACTTCTGAGCTATCTCATTGGAACTCCAACTTCTAAACTTAAAGACTTGATTTATTTCAGGACCAGGGATTGAACTATGTCCTTGCTACTTGCCAGGAACGTGCTTATTCTACTGAGCTATCTTCCCAGCTCCTTAAGAGGGAAGATTTATTTTAGCTTATAGTTTGTAGTGATTTAAGTCTGTGGCCAGTTGTTTCTAAGGCAGAGGGGAATCATACAGGAGAAACAGTTCATGGCATGGCAGGCAGAAGGCAGCACACAGCAAGTAACAGCAGCAAACCTGGCTTCTTTCTTTCCCTTTATATCCCATATAAGCTATAAGCTTGTTGATTTGTATCACACATACTCAAGGTGGGACTTCACTTATCCTCTTCCTTAAACCCAGTGTCATATTCTTAATCCTCATTCACATAACTTAGATCCAGCCACCTTCAAAACTCCCCACCTGTGTGTGTGTGTGTGTGTGTGTGTGTGTGTGTGTGTGTGTGTGTGTATAGTGTATAGGGCATTGGAAGAGACTTTTATTGGCCCATAACTGGGATATGGGTCAATAATTTGTAGAACATTTATCCCTGTATTGATTATCTAATTATTATGATGAATTAGAGCTACATCAATTGTCTTAGAGAAATATCCATAATCTACTTTGTTTAGAAAAATCTGAAGAACTTAGAAACAGCCAAAAAAATTATATGATCTTAATATTCTGCCGTAGTATTTTCTTTTCTTTGTTCTTTTTTTGCTGTAGTATTTTCTAACAAATTAGACTGAAGATCTAGTTCCCTTGAGACTCTAACTTGGTTCTGCTTGGATTGGAGCCCAAGATAACTTGTAATGCTTCAGCACTTGGGAGCCTGAAGCAAGAGGACTGATGTGAGTTGAAGGCCAGCCTGGGCTACATAGTGACTTCAAGGTCAGTCTGGAGTGTGGAGCACAAACTGAGATTCCCCCAACCCACAAAAAAGGAAAGAAACTGAGTTTCCATCTATCTATCTATCTATCTATCTATCTATCTATCTATCTATCTATCTATCTATCTATCTATTTCTCTCTCTCTCTATGTATCTATGTATCTATCTGTCTATCTATCTATCTATCTATCTATCTATCTATCTATCTATCTATCTATCTATCTATTGTATTTAGTGTAGTGTATATAGGGTCTACAGGATCTCACTATGTAGATCTGACTCATAGCGATTTTCCTGTTTACAGTAAACTCTGAGATTATAAGCATGCACCACCATGCCCAGGCTCAACCACTGTCCCAGCATGCCCCAGGGGCTGGACCAGCCCAGCATGCCAGGGATTGAACCCTGGCCGCTGCACTCTGCCTAAGCAGGCACTTTAATCTGCTAGCTATCTTGCCAGCCCTCTGAATTTCCTTTAACAGGAAGGGTGAATCAAAAATGTTTTTAAAAATTTTAAGATATGCATAAATTATTGATAAAAATGTTTAAAAGATAATGAAGCATAATCAAAGGCACTAATGCTATATCATATGCAGTACTTTTGTGAAAATGTTGCAGAAAGGGAGCTGGATGTGTCACTCAGTGGTGGAGTGTCTGTGTAGTAAGTTTACTTGCCATGGACCTTAAGCTCAACCTCCAGCATGTGTGTGTGTGTGTGTGTGTGTGTGTGTGTGTGTGTGTGTGTGTAGAGCATTTAAGGAGACTTTTATTGGCCCATAAATAGGAAATGGGTCAATAATTTGTGGAGCATTTATCCCTGTATTGATTATGTAATTATTATGATGAATTAGAGCTACATCAATTATCTTAGAGAAATATCCGTAATCTGTTTTGTTTAGGAAAATTTCAAGAACTTAGAAACATGGCCAAAAAAATATTACATGATCTTAATATTCTGCTGTAGTATTTTCTTTTCTTTGTTCTTTTTTTTTGCTGTAGTATTTTCTAACAAATACAGCCCAGCCCTGAGGGCAGGGCTGGCGCAGCATGTGGTGCCGGGTATAGAACCCGCAGTCTCTGCAGCCGCCTGCCGGCGCTTTAGACCACTGAGCCATCCTGCCAGGCCCCAACTTTTTTTTTTTTTTTTTAAATGTATTTGGTAGAGGGTCTCACTACACAGCTCTGACTTGTAGCCTCCCCAGTACTTGGATTACAGGTGTGCCTCACCAGGGTCTTGATGGCCAGCTCAGTGGGTCTAGGGACGGGTGGGCCTGCATGGCATGTGGCACCTGGCTGGAGTCCAAATTGCTGCACTTGCCTAATCAGGTGCTTAGTCAGTAGAGCTATGTCGCTGCCCCTGTAATGGCAAGTTAAGTGGTTAGTACGTCGCAATATTTTTCCCGTTTGGTAAAGAATATAACCCCAAAGAGTATGATCATATTACTCTGTAAGACACTGAACAATGTTACATTTAAAATAGCAGTTATTACTTTGCTTGCTTCTCCTTCCCTTCCCTCCTCTTCCTTCCTCTGCTCTTCCCTCCCCCTCCCTTTTTTCCCTCCGCTTACCTCCTCTTTCTTTGCTCCTTTTCTTTCTCTCTGACTTATCCCACCCCTCCCCTATCTGTGTCAGTGTCTCACTACATAGCTCAGGCTGGTACCAAACTTGAGATCCTTCTGCCTCAACATCCTGAGTCCTGGAATTGCAGGTATACTCCACAAAACCAGGTTTATCGTATTCTTTTCTTTTTTTGTCTTTTTGAGACAGGGTCTCACTATGCAGTTCAGGCTGGCCTTGAGCTCACTTCTGTAGCCCAGGCTGGTCTCGAACTCGCACCAATCCTCCTGCCTCAGCCTCCTGAGTGCTGGGATTACAGATGTGTGCCACCATGCCCAGATATGGCATTCTTTCTGCACTCTTTATATAAATAAAAATTTCTGTTTTCCTAACTGAATGAGCATTGTGATTCTTCTGGTATCCTCATTAACGATTCTAGTAGCTTTGACATCTATTATTTACTTATTTATTATTTATATTATAGCTGGTTCAGCCCACCCTGGGGGCTGGCACAGCATGTGGTGCCAGGGATCGAACCGAGGTTCTTGCAGTTGTCTAAACTTTTCTAAGCAGGTGCTTTAGACTGCTGAACCATCTCACTGGCTTTTTGACATGTATTCAGTACTGTTAGTTGAAATTGGTCTTTATAAATGTTTTTTTGTTTGTGGTGCCCCACCATAATTACATATCTGATGCATTTACATGACTAGGAGTACAGTACCTTTATGTATGATACAAACATAACTGTAATATGCTGTGCTATAGTAAAGGACATTATGATGTTACTAAATGATAGACATTTTTCAGTTTCCTTACAGACTATCCTTGTATATATGGCCTATCATTGACCAAGGTATGATTTTAACATATTTCATTCTGGATTTTGTTATCTCTGGTACATATTAAATCTTTTAGAGACTATGTATGAAAGTAGGAGGTCCTGAGTTCAATCCCCAGTACTGAAAAAAAAAAAAAAAAAAGTATGATAAGTGATTGGCCTATGTAAGGTACTTGTTAGAGAGACCAAGTTACAGATTTGGTCTCCATGTTTATTTATAGTACCCAACAAATCAGTCTTTGTAAAATTATTTAAGGCTATATTAGTAATAATTGGGAATGAATAGGAGAGCTTTAAAGAATAATAATGATAATTTTCTGTAATCCCAGCACTTGGAAGGGTGAGGCAGGAGGATCAGTGTGAGTTTGAGACCAGCTTGGGCTACAAAAGTGAGCTCAAGGCCAGCCTGAACTGCATAGCGAGACATTGTCTGAAAAAAGACCAAAAAAAAAAAAAAAGGGGGCTGGGGAGATAGCTCTGTGGCACAAGTGCCTGCCTGGCAAGTGCAAGGTTGTGAGTTTGAACCTTGGTCCCACAAAAAAAAAAAAAAAAAAAAAAAGGGCATTTTGTTTTAATAATGGTAATCTTACTTAACATTTCATGTCACTTGTTCTCTCTAACTTTTCTTTTTAAAAAAATGTATTTATGACAGGATCTCTAGGGTCTCACTACTCAGATTGGACTCATAGTGATCCTCCTGTTTTCAGCCTCCCAAACACTAGGATTATAGCTGTGTGCTACCATGCTCAATCTCAGTTGTGCCCTGCAGATGGGGGCAGTATGGCAGGCTGGGGATTGAACTCCAGTCCCTGCATCTGTCTAAGAAGTTGTTTTAACCCACTCAACTATCTGGCTGGCCCTTCTCCCTCAATTTTCTATAAATTTAGCTACTTGGTTTGTAATATTTTAGTTTTGAGATAGCTTCTTGCTAAATTGCCCATGGGCCTGAAAATGCCATCCTTCTGACTCAGTCTACTGAATGTCATGGAGTACAGTGGTTTAGTGTTTAATATTTGTGGTATCATGCCCAGCTCATGCCTGCTGTTTCAGTAATTCAACTATTCTTTAAAAATTTAGTTTATAGGGCTGGGGAGATAGCTCAGGGGCACAAGTCCCTGCCTGGCAAGTGTAAGGTCCTGAGTTCGATCTCCGGTTCCACAAAAAAAAAGAAAGAAAAAAAAATTTAGTTTATAGCCAGGTGTGGTGGCACATGCCTGTAACCCCTGCACTTAGGAGGCTGAGACAGGAGACAGTATGAGTTTGAGACCAGCCTGGGCAACAAAAGTGAGCTCAAGACCAGCCTGAACTGCATAGCGACACCCTGTCTTGAAAAAGAACAAAAAATTAGTTTGTAGATGCTATTTGGTGAGAGAATCATAAACTGGTTAGGGCAGGATAAAAACTGTGATTTGCTTTGGTGAACCATTGCTTTATTTTATTTTTTTTTTCTCATTAAACTTTGTTTTAGTGGGTCTTAAAATTCTGTGACAGATTTTTGGTCAAGTTGTTTCCATTAAAAAGTATTGATTTTTATTTTATTTTTATTTTTTATTATTATTTTTTTTTGTGTGTGGGACCAGGGTTCGAACTCACGACCTTGCACTTGCCCAGCAGGCACTTGTGCCTCGGAGCTATCTCCCCAGCCCCAGAAAGTATTGATTTTTAAAACTAATAACTTAAAAACTGCCACACCAAAAAAAACAAAACAAAACAAAACAAAACAAAACAAAAACAAAACGGTCCACAAAACATTCTCCTTTCCTTCTGAAGGTTTTACGATGCATTGTTATCATTAACCAGTCTTTCACTATTAAACTTAAATGGCCAATTGGGAGAAACAGTTCTGAGACCGGTCTTCCACCACTGATTAAGACTGGGGTGGCAGGTGTTAGGGATAATATTCATTTAGCCTTCTGAGCTTTCTGGGCAGACTTGGTGACCTTGCCAGCTCCAGCAGCCTTCTTGTCCACAGCTTTGATGACTCCCACAGCAACTGTCTGTCTTATATCACGAACAGCGAAACGACCCAGAGGTGGGTAGTCAGAGAAGCTCTCGACACACATGGGCTTGCCTGGAACCATGTCAACAATGGCAGCATCACCAGATTTCAAAAACTTGGGCCCATATTCCAGCTTCTTACCAGACCGGTAATCAATCTTTTCTTTCAGCTCAGCAAACTTGCAAGCAATATGAGCTGTGTGACAATCCAGAACAGGGGCATAGCCAGCACTGATCTGGCCAGGATGGTTCAGGATAATCACCTGAGCAGTGAAACCAGCTGCTTCCGTTGGTGGATCGTTTTTGCTTTCACCAGCAACATTGCCACGGTGGACATCTTTGACAGACACGTTCTTGACGTTGAAGCCCACATTGGCCCCAGGAAGAGCTTCACTCAAAGCTTCATGGTGCATTTCAACAGACTTGACTTCAGTCATGACGTTGACTGGAGCAAAGGTGACCACCATGCCGGGTTTGAGAACGCCAGTCTCCACTTGGCCCACAGGCACAGTGCCAATACCACCAATTTTGTAGACATCCTGGAGTGGCAGCCGCAAAGGCTTGTCAGTTGGGCGAGTGGGTGGAAGGATGCAATCCAAAGCTTCAAGTAGGGTGGTTCCGCTGGCATTGCCATCTTTACGGGTGACCTTCCATCCTTTGAACCAAGGCATATTAGCGCTTGGCTCCAGCATGTTGTCAACATTCCAACCAGAAATTGGCACAAAAGCTACAGTGTCAGGGTTGTAGCCAATTTTCTTAATATAGGTGCTGACTTTCTTAACAATTTCCTCGTATCTCTTCTGGCTGTAGGGTGGCTCCGTGGAATCCATCTTGTTAACACTGACAATTAGTTGTTTCACACCGAGGGTGTAAGCCAGAAGGGCATGCTCACAGGTCTGCCCGTTCTTGGAGATACCAGCTTCGAATTCACCAATGCCAGCAGCAACAATCAGGACAGCACAGTCAGCCTGAGATGTGCCTGTAATTATGTTTTTGATGAAGTCTCTGTGTCCAGGGGCATCAATGATGGTCACGTAATACTTGCTGGTCTCAAACTTCCACAGGGAGATATCAATGGTGATACCACGCTCGTGCTCAGCTTTCAGGTTGTCCAAGACCCAGGCATACGTGAAGGAACACTTCCCCATCTCAGCAACCTCCTTCTCAAATTTTTCAATAGTTCTTTTGTCGATGCCACCACATTTGTAGATCAGATGGCCGGTGGTGGTGGACTTGCCGGAGTCCACGTGTCCGATGACGACGATGTTAATGTGAGTCTTTTCCTTTCCCATGTTGGCTTTGATTTAGTGGTGGTTTTCACTACACCTGTGCTCTCACGGCAAACCCATTGCGAAAAAGCCATTGCTTTAAAAAATGAATGAATAATAGACCTATAGCAGGAAAGATCTTCAAGCTTTTAGGAAAATGAGCCCTAAACATTCTTAAATTGTGTACAAAGTGGATCAGAGTGGGAGTGAAACTTTTGTAAACACAGCTTAAATTGGACATTGTGGTGCATGCCTATAATCCCAGCACTAAGGAGGCTGAGGGAAGAGGATTGCTGTGCCTGGGTTTCAAAGTGAGCTCAAGGGCAGCCTGAACTACAGAGTGAGACCTTGTCTGAAAAAGATAAAAATCAAAAATCAAAAAAAAACAGCTTGTAGGGAAAGGAAAACATCCTTTGAGTAATCATTCTGAAATCTGTTTCACTCTGTAGAAATGAAACTTCTATATTCTTTGATCTGACAGTAGATGGTCAGTATATCCCAAGCAATTAAGATATTAGTGTATGATACTAAAATCTCTTGAACACGGTACTTGTTTTTACCAATATTGAGGAAAACACAAGAAAGTAGCCATAAAGATCATCAGCAAAAGGAAATTTGCTATTTGTTTTGAGTCATACTGGAAACCTTAATGTTGAAACTGAAATAGAAACTTAAAAAGAAAAAAACAACACTAAGCTATTTTTGTATAATCAAGATTGAAAACTTTATTGAAACAGATTGCTATATTGTTTTGGAATTGATGGAAGGATGGAAGCTGATTGACAAGATGTTGGGAAACAAATATCTTAAAGAAGCTATTTGCAGGGCTGGCAAGATAGCTCAGCTGTCTAGAGTGCCTGCTTAGGCAACTACAGGGACTGTGGTTCAATCCCTGGCACTTCATGCTGTGCCAGTCCACCCCCACCCACAGGGCAGGCTGAGCTGGCCATAACATAAATAAATAAATGTTTTTTTTTTTTGTTTGTTTGTTTTTTAGAAGCTGTTTGCAAACTGTTTTTTACCAGATGCTCTTGGTTATCCAGTACCTTCCTGTAAAACAGTAATATGGCTATTACTGGAATAACTTTATTGGCATTTAAAACCAGAAAGTGTTCTATGGTCATCTCAAGAGGGCTGTCTTATAAAGATTACAGAGCTTGGGCAGTCCAAGACTTTGGGGAGAACCTCTTGTTAATGGTTTGTGTATAGGCGTCCCCCCAAAGCCTCAGGCAGTCATGGGCACCTTCTGGAATTTGTAATTGATTATTGTGGGGATGGGTGCTGCACCTCCCCTGGGGCAGGTGATTTGCATTTCAATGTAACGGAGGAAAAGTTAGCAGCTTGAGCTGCTTCTCCTCCCTTTGCTCTTGCTCTGTGCTGCCACTAAGAAAGGTTATTTTCTTCCCTATGCCACTGTGCCTTGGAGCCAGCTGAACATAGACTGAAACATCCGGTAACTGTGACCTAAATAAACCTTTCCCTTCTTCATTTTTAGTGTCGGGTATTTGTCCCAGCAATGAGAGAAGAGTAACTAAGACACCTCTCTTCTGAGAACTTTATGTGGCACCCCAATGTATTTGGCTTCTGAAGTTCTTTTTTTCTGTTGGGAATACAGGATATAACCTAGCTGTGCACTGCTGGAGGTTAGGAGCTCGTCTTTTCATCTGCTGTGGACCTTGTCAAGAAGTTGTAGGTTGTAGTTTACTCCAGAAGCTTTAGATCACCCATAGCTGCAGCAGTTAAAACAGAAGCATCATCCTCTGAGGATTCTGAGAGCACAAAGCACATGGCTGTGTGTGCTCTTGCATGATGGATACATGGATTTCTCTTTAATTCTAATTCTGTGATCTGAACATTAAAGAATTGTCTCTTCTTTCATTTGGCTGTTATTTTGTTTTTCTTGAATTCTGTTTTTTTTTTTTTACAGCCTCTAATTTAATTATGGAAATGATTTCTTTTTCAATCATTAGCATATAATTAAAAACCTAGCTGGGAGATAGCTCAATGCCGTGAGTGCCTGTCTGGAAAGTACACGGTACTGAACTCGATCCCTGGTATTAGAAAAACAAACAAATAAACAAAGAAACAAACAAACAAAAAACCAACCTACAAACCTGACAGAAAAAATCTTTCTCCCTTTAAGTTGTTTTTCTCAGGTATTTTGTTCCTGATGGAGAGCTAACATAACTGCTAAACACAGATATGTCTAATTAAAAAATCATTTCAAAGAATAAACTTCTTGCTATTATAGTTTGATACAAGGTCTCAATATGTAATTTAGGCAGGCCTTGAACTCACTGTGAATCACATATCTCTAACTCATGATGAGTCTCTTGCCTAAGCCTTTCAGATGCTGGGGTTACAGGTATTCACATCACATCTGGCTCTAAGAATCATATTTTTATTTCCTTGATAATCATTTTGTATTTCATTGATTTCTGCCCTTGTTTTCATTTTGTAATCCCTCCTTCTCATTTTGAATTTAGTTCACTTTTTTTTGAACTCTATTAGATGTGTCATAAGGTTGTCTATTTGACATTGTCCTTTTCTCTTTTTTTTTGACATTGTTCGTTTCTTTGCATGTAAGCATTGCAGCTATATTTTCTAGCAACTGCTTTCATTATTTCACAAGTCTAGTTATATTTTCATTTTCAGGAGTAGCTGGTGAGCTTTTCTCACAGTTTTCCCTCCTTTCCTTGTGATTTTTTTTTGGTCTTGAGTCAAGGTCTTGCTATGCAGTTCAAGCTGGCCTTGAACTCACTTTTGTAGCTCAGGCTGGTCTCGAACTCACATCGATCCTCCTGCCTCAGCCTCCCAAGTGCTGGGATTACAGGCGTGCGCCACCATGCCAGACTTCCTTGTGATTTTATCTTTGACCCATTTGTTAAGAGCATGATGTTTAATTTCCAAATACTTATTTTTTTGCTTTTCTACTTTTTCTTCTATTATTGGTGTGCATCTTCACCCATTTAGTCAGAGAAGATGCCTGCCTTTAAGTTTGAGACTGTGTCATAGTCTAACACATGGTCTATCCTTGACCATGAAGAGTAGAATATATACTCTGTTATTGTTGAGTGGAATGCTTTACATATGTCTATTAGATCTAGTTGGCTTGAACTGCTATTCAAGTCCTCTATTATCAATCCATCGTGTAACTATTGGCTACATGATGAAAAGTAGTGCATTGTTGACTCCAGCTGTTATTAGAAAAGCTGTCTAATTCTCTATTCATTTCAGTTGCTTTTTTGGTTTTGATCTTTTGGAGCTATATTAATAGGTAGATGTGTGCTTTTATTTACTGTAGTAAATATCTGAGGTAATCACCTTGTGAAAATAAAAAGTCACTTTTAGTTGACAATTTTGAAAGTTTTAGTTCATGATTGATTAGTTCCAAGGTTTTAGTCAGGTGGGAGCATAGTGGGAACATGTAGCAGCAGGAGCCTGTTTCCCTCATTGTTAGGATATGAAAAAATGTGGGCAGAATGCACTGTTACACCACTTCCCAACAGTGACAGACTGGAACCCTAGACCTAACCACATAGATTTTACTTACATTTATACACACCATAGTCTTCTGGACCTGGGTCCCAAAGTCACATGTCTATCTCATCATGTACAAAATACATTCCTCATTCCTTTGTTACAAGTCCCCAAGTCTAGTGTATAGCATTGCTCAAAGTCCAAGTCTGGACTCCCCTTTGACGCTCAAGGCCCATTATTTTTTAAATTTTATTTTATTATTTTTTGTTTCAGAACTTTTGTTAGTTTATTTTTATGGCTGGCTCAGCCTGCCCTGAGGGCAGGGCTGGTGCAGCATGTGGTGCCGGGGATCGAACCTCGGTCCCTGCAGCTGCCTAAGCTTTTCCTAAGCAGGTGCTTCAGACCACTGAGCCATCTTGCCGGGCCCCAAGGCCTATTAAAAAAAAAAAAAAAAGCCGGGTGTGGTGGCTCACGCCTGTAATCCCAGCACTTGGGAGGCTGAGGCAGGAGGATCGCTGCGAGTTCGAGACCAGCCTGGGCTACAAAAGTGAGCTTAAAGCTAGCCTGAACTGCACAGTGAGACCCTGTCTCAAAAAGCCAAAAAAAAAAGCAAGTTGCATATGTCCAGGCCATATGAGTATATAGCAAACATTTCCATTCCAAAAGTAAAGCATATGGAAGCCGGGTGTGGTGGCGCATGCCTGTAATCCCAGCACTTGGGAGGCTGAGGCAGGAGGATCGATGTGAGTTCAAGACCAGCCTGGGCTACAAAAGTGAGCTCAAAAGCCAGCCTGAACTGCATAGAGAGACCCTGTCTCCAAAAAAAAAAAAAACAAAAAAAAGTAAAGCATATGGACATAAGGAGTCATCAGACCACATTAAAACCAAAGCCTATTAGTGCAGATATTGTTTTACTCTTTTTTGCGGGACCAGGGTTCAAACTCACAACTTTGTACTTGCCAGACAGGTACTTCTGCCATGGAGCTATCTCCCTGGCCCCTGTTTTACTGTTTTTGAGACAGGGTCTCGCTGTACAGTTCAGGCTGGCCTTGAGCTCAGTTTTGTAGCCCAGGCTGGTCTCGAACTCTCACCGATCCTCCTGCCTCAGCCTCCTGAGTGCTGGGATTACAGGTGTGCGCCACTACGCCCAGCTATGTTTTACTGTTTTTTGTTAGTACATAATAATCACATTTGGGCTGGTGAGATGGTTCAGCAGTCTAAAGTGCCTGCTTAGGAAGCCTTAGGCAACTGCAGAGACTGTGGTTCAATACCTGGTACACATGTCGTGCCAGCTCCACTTGTAGGGCAGGCTGAGCTGACCATTAAAAAAATAATAATAATCACATTTATCATAGGGAACTTAGACATATCAAAAGTGTATCTTGCCGGATGTGGTGGTGCACGCCTGTAATCCCAGCACTCGGGAGCCTGAGGCAGGAGGATCGGTGTGAGTTCGAGACCAGCCTGGGCTACAAAAGTGAGCTCAAGGCCAGCCTGAACTGCATAGTGAGACCCTGTCTCAAAAAGACAAAAAAAAAAAAAGTGTATCTTATGGGGCCAGGCGGGATGGCTCAGTGGTATAAAGCACCTGCTTGAGAAAGCTTGGGCGGCTTCAGGGACCGTGGTTTGATCCCTGGCACTACATGCTGTGCCAGCCCTGCCCTCGGGGCAGGCTGAGCCAGCCATAAAAATGAGTGAATAAACAAACAAAGGTTCTGAAACAAGAAAAAAAAAATAAATAAAATTTCAAAAAAGTGTATCTTAATTATTTTTTCTTTATTACCCTTTTCTCCCTTCAGTTTTCTTCCCTTCTCTACTTATAAAAGCTTATTTTTTTTTCTTGTTTCAGAGCTTTGTTTGTTTGTTTATTTATTTTTATGGCCGGCTCAGCCTGCCGTGAGGTCAGGGCTGGCGCAGCATGTGGTGCCGGGGATCGAACCACGGTCCCTGCAGCCACCTAAGCTTTCCTAAGCAGGCACTTTAGACTACTGAGCCATCCTGCCGGGCCCCCTATAAAAGCTTATTACCATTTCCCTTTTTAATCTTTTTCTCACTTCTTCCACCCTCTGGTTTCCCTTCCCATTTTTAAAATTTTTAACGAATTTGTATTTATTTATTTATTTAATAAACATCACTTTTTTTTTTTTAACAGTTGACACACTGCATATTGTCCTCACAATAGTTCTACAGAGCACAGTGTGTATTTACTTATTTTTGTACAGGGTCTCACTGCACAAAGTTCAGACTCATAGTGAACAGGAGTGTTTTCAGCCTCCCCAGCAGCTGGGATTATAGGCATGTGCCCCATGCCTGGGCTCCATCCCTGGCTCAGCACTCCCTGGGGGCTGGGCCAGTGTGGCATGTGGTACTTGGGATCGAACCCTAGTGCCCAGGCAGGTATGTAGTCTGCTGAGCTATCTCTTTAGCCCCTGACCCCCTTTTTTTTTAAAAAGAGTGCAAATTAGAATTAAAACAAAAGTTATAAGTGACATAGAATTTCACTTAAAAAATAATATGAATTTCACAGTATTCGTTATAATATATAGTGTTGTCTTCCAATCAGTTATTCATATTACCAGATACATTCATGTAAAATTGGAAGAAGAAAAAAATGTTTAAGAAACTAACAAGAGAAAAAGTACAAACAATTGAAAAAAGGAGATGAAAGAAATTAGAACATTAACTGCTTCTTTCCATAGACCAAAAATGCACAGTAGAGTTGCTCAAACCATTCTGCTTACATACATAGATAAATCTCATTCCCCCACCCGCTTTCCTATCATTCTCCCTAACTCAGTAACTCTTTGCTTTTGAATAAGTTTATTTCCTTTTCCCAGCATTTATTATACCATTTAGATTTTATATTTCTCTTTTAGGTTCTCACACTAAGGAAAGAATATGATGTTTGCACATGTGGGTCTGATTTATTTCACTTAAGAGTATGTCCTTGGGCCAGGCAGGATGGCTCAGTGGTCTAAAGTGCCTGCTTAGGAAAGCTTAGGTGGCTGCAGGGACAACGGTTCGATTCCCGGCACCACATGCTGCGCCAGCCCTGCCCTCAGGACAGGCTGAGCTGGCCATAAAATAAATAAATAAACAAACAAAAGCTCTGAAACAAGAAAAAAAATAAAATAAAAAAATTCTTAAAAAAAAAAAAAAAAAAAAAAAAA
>PVJA010024394.1:0-31870 GCA_004027025.1 Myocastor coypus
TCACTTTTGTAGCCCAGGCTGGTCTCGAACTCACACCGATCCTCCTGCCTCGGCCTCCCGAGTGCTGGGATTACAGGCGTGAGCCACCACGCCCGGCTGCTAAAATGTTTTAAGAAATTAAAAAGGAGAAGAAAAATTTTTAGTATTAATTATTCCTTTCAATACACTGGAAGAATTCAGCAGTACAATTATACAAGCTATGCTGCACATATATAAATATATCCTTTTCCCTTCCTTCTTTTTGTTTTTCCTTTTCCTCATGCCAGTTGTTACTTCTCTTTGAACAGATTTTTTCCTTTCACAGTAGCTATTGCACCTTTCAGATTTTAATGCCCTTTATATTCTTACAGTAGTGAGACAGTACAACATTTATACACGAGTCTGATTTAGTTCCCTTATAGTATGGTCTCTAGTTGCATCCAATTGGCTATAAAAGCCTTGAGTTTATCTTTTTTAAAGCTGAGTAATAGTCCATTATGGAAACATTCCACATTTTTTCTTATCCATTCTTCAGCTGATGGGCATTTGAATTGTTTCCAAGATTTACCTATGCCAAATTGTGCTATTATGAACATGGGCACATGTACATCACTGTGGTATAATGTTTTCAATTCTCCTGAAAAAATACTCAGTAGGGGAATAGTTGGGTTTAATGGGACCTCTAATTATAGTTTATGAGGCATCACCGCATTGATTTACATAGTAGTTGTACCAGTCTGCACTCCCGCCAACAGTAGAGAAGCATTCCTTTTTCCCCTCATTCCCTACAGCATTTGTAATTGGTTAACTTCTTGATGATAGCCATTCTTCTTTCTGGGGTAAGATGGAACCTCAGTATTGTTTTAATTTGCATTTCTTGAATGACCAGTGCTGTGGAATGCTTTTTCATTTATTTATTTATTTATTTATTTATTTATTTATTTATTTATTTGCCATTTGTATTTCTTTCTCTGAGAAGTGTATATTCATCTCAGACACCCATTTTTTGGTTGTGTCTTTCAATTTTGGGGGCATGATTTTTAAAATTCTTTTTATATTCTACATAGAAACTTTTTTTTTTTTCAGAGGGACAGTTGGATTTTTTTTTTCTCCCAGTTTGTGAGCTTTTTACTCTGTTAGTGATTTTATTTTATTTTATTTTTTGTGGTACCGGGGATTGAACTCAGGACCTTGCACTTTCCAGTCAAGTGCTTATTCTGCTGAGCTATCTCCCCAGCCCGTTAGTGACTCCCTTTGATGTGCAGAATTTTTTCAAAAGATGGTATCCAAGTTGTTGATCTTTTGAAGTATTTCCCATGCAGTTTGGTTTTAGTTCATTACCTCTCTATTTATTTCTATGCCTTCAAGATTTTTACCCAAAGTCACTTTCAGTAGATTTGGTGTTTCTGTTGTAATATTTAGATAACTGATCTATTTAGATTTTAGTTTAGAGCATGGTGATCTGGATTTAATTTTAGTTTTTGGCATATGGAGAGCCAGTTTCTCCACCACCATTTGTTAAAGAGGATATATCTTTTTTTGCAGTTGTGTCTGAGTCTTCTATTCTGCTGCACTTATTTTCAGGTCTGTTTTTTCCCCATACTATGCAGATTTTATCACAGTAGCTTTTTAGTATAATTTTAAACCAAACATTGTAATGCTTCCTGCCTTTTTTTGTTTCTCAAGATTGCTTTTGCTATTACAAGACTCTTGGCTCCACATGAATTTGAGAAATACTTTGTCTAGATCTGTGATGCACACTTTTTAATTGGATTGTATAGCATCTGTATTACAGTGTTGAAAGTATGGCCATTTTCACAATGGTGGTGCTTCTTATTCATGAGCAAGGAGTATCTTTCTATTTTCTTTAAAATTTTTTTGTTTTGTTTTAAAAAAATACAAAATAGTAAAAAACCTCCGCATTAGAAATGATACAAAACTTCATCAAACAAAGTAATAAAAATTCACTAATAGCCACTGAGTTGCATGGTGTTATCTTCAGTTGTTTAGGTTACCAGATATAAACCTGCAAAATTGGTTAAAAAAGAAACATAGCAACACCAACAAAAAGTTATAAGAAATTAAAAAGCAAAAACAGTAAGAAAAAAATAAAACATTTTAATCATTAACTGCTCCTTTCAAAAGATCAACAGGAATGGGTAGTACGATTATCCAAACTATCCTGCATATACACATAAATATATATATATATTATATATTATATATTATATATATATTAAATATATATATATATTTTTTCCTTTCATTTGTCCATTTCCTCATTTCAGTTTTGCCTTTAAATTGAAGGCATTTCTTTCCTTTTCACAGTATTTATTATACTGTACAGATTTTATTTACTAGTGAGACAATATGGTGTATGTACATATGTGTCTGATTTATTTCACTAACCAATACAGTCTCTAGTTGAGTCCACTTATCTATATGATTTATCTTCTTTATAGCTGAATTAGACTCCGTCATGTAAAAATACGGTATCTTTTTCTCCATTCCTCAGTTGATGAGCATTTTGGTTGTTTCCAAAATTTAGCCATGACAAATTATGCTGGTATAAACATGGATGTACATATATCTCTGTGGTATAATGATTTCAGTTCTTTTGGAGAAATATCTAGATGATGAATAGCTAGCTTGAATGTGACCTCCAATCCTAGTTTTTTTTGAGGAATCTACATACTGATTTCCATAGAGGTTGTGCCAGTCTGCACTCCCACCAAGAGTTCAGAAGGGGTCCTTTTCCCCCACAGCTTCTCCAGCATTTGCTATTGGTCGATCTCTTGATGATAGCCCTTCTTTCTGGTGCAAGATGGAAGCTTAGCATTATTTTAATTCACATCTCTGAAATACATCTTTCAATTTTCTGAAATCCTTTTCTATTTTTTTCTGAGTGCTTTACTATTCACTGTACAGATCTTTAACTTCCTTTGTTAAATTGATTATTAAATATTTCATTTGTTTGGATGTTATTGTGAAAGCCACAGTTTTCATAATTTTTATCTCAATATATTTGTTGTTAGTGTGCAGAAAGTCTGTTGATATTTGAATATTGATTTTGCTTGTTTCTTTTGCACTGGAGATTCAATTCAAGACCTTGTACCTGTCAGCCAATGCTTATGTCTCTGAGCCATATCCCCAGCCATGAATGTTGACTTTGTTTCTTGCTATGATATTGAATTTGGTTATTACATCTTCAAGTCTCCTTTGGAGTCTTTCAGATCATCTAGGTAGAGTATCATGTCAACTGTGAATAATGATAATTTCATTTCTTCAATTCTTTTTCCTTTCATTTCTCTTGTATAATTACTCTAGCTAACATTTCCTGAACCATATTCAATAGAAGTGGTGACAGTGGACATCCTTGTCTTGGTCCTCATTTTAAAGAGAAGGGTTTCAGTTTTTGTCTGCTAATATGATGTTGGTTGTTGGTTTGTCATAGATGGCTTTTTCAGGATGAGGTGAAGACCATGTACTCCAATTTTTTGTAGAGTTTTTTATATCACAAATGAATATTTGACTTTGGCAAAAGATCTTTCTGCATTTATTGAGCTGACCATGAAATTTTTGGCTTTGGATCTCTTGATGTGCTATGTTATGTTCATTGATTTGCATGTGTTGAACCATCCCTGAATTTCTGGGATGAATTGCACGTGTTTATGTTATATAATCTTCTTTGTAATTTGCTGCATTCTGTTTGCTTGCATTTCATTGAGGATTTTTGCATCTATGTTCATTAGGAAGACTGGTCTGTTTGTTCTGTGTTTTTGGTTTGTTTGATCTGTGTCTCCTTTTTGTTATCAGAGTAATGCTTGCCTCTAGGAATGAGTTTGGGAGAATTGCTTCCTTTTCAATTTTATTGGAGAGTTTGAGAAGAATTGACATGAAATCTTCTCTAAATTTCTTGTAGAATTCAGATATCCATCTGGATCTTGGATTTTCTTTGCTGCCAAGTTTTTGATTACATTTTTAATTTCATAGATTGATACTGGATTGTTTAGAATTTTTATATCTTTTAGATTCGGCTTTGGTAATTCATATATATCTAGGAATCTGTCCATTTCTTTTGTGTTTTGCAATCTCTGAGAGTAAAGATTTTTGAAGTAGGTATTGATTTTCTGAATTTCTGTGAGGTATACAGTAGTTTTGTCCTTTTCATTCCTTATTATATGAATTTGATATTTTTCTTTCCTTTTCTTATAAAGTTGGCTAGGGGTTTATCAAGTTTTACTTATTCTTTCAGTGAATCAAGTCTTTTATCCTTTTTAATTTTTACGACTTTTTTGAGCAATTTTTCATGCTTGCATGTGGTAATCTAAACAACAAATTTTAAGACAACAATATGGGCTTCTCCTGCACTCTATGGATCATGGTTTTGTCTGGGTGTACAGAGTGGATGTCAAGGAAGTAGAAGTAGCTTAGTCCCACAAGTGACCCTAGTAAGCGTCATGGATACTGTCCATGTCCATGACATCCCAGAACTTTGTGTGATATCCTATCCCCAGACTGTTTTTGCCATTCCAGTATTTATGTTATATTTTATTCTTAGTAATTCTTTATTATCATTAAAACTTTTTCTTAGTTGATATTTTTGTATATATTAACCTATTCAAATACTATGTGAGTGCTCTGAATTGATCACAGATTCATAGCATCAGGCCTCTTAGTTAGACTCACAATTTAATTTTTGAATATTATTTAGAAATATTTAATTTAATTAATTAATATTTAATTAAGTTTCTGAATATTACTTTTAACTTTTATTTTATGATTTGTACTGTATCGTTGGCTTACAATCTATTTGTAACATGGTATGATATTTTCTTCTAGTATTTGAAACCTTAATAAGATAGAAATTTTATCCAAAATTATCCACAGAGTCAATCCATTCCTGATCAAAACCCAGCAGTGTGTGTGTATTAGAACTTGACAAACTGATTCTAAAATTCTTATGAAAACACGAAGAACCCAGGGTAACTCAAACTTCTTTGTAAAAGAAGAGTAAAGTGGGATAATTTCCATGATATGATTTTAAGACTTAACATAAAGATTCATAATTTAAGACAGCATGGTGATTGTGGTGTTAGTTTCCTCCATTGCATACTGTGTCAAAACTAATCAAACCATATGTCTTAAATGTGTTCAGCTCATTATATCAATTATAACTTAATAAATTATGAAGGAAATTATAAATTTTGAGGAATATAAGTAATACAAGAAAATAAACGAATGCCAGGACATTTCAGGGCTGCATTTTCCTAGTACAAGTCTATTGGTATATATGGGAATGTTAAGAATAAACTAATAAAATCAAGTAGTAAGTAGGCTGAAAAAAATAAAAAGAAAATTTCTCACAAATAATATTTGTTATATGGACTGAAGACACAATTGCATATCACATTATTTATTTTCCCCTGTTGTATAAAGTTTTTATAGTACCATTACTTTGACAAGATATTTAAAAAATATATTGAAAACACCAAATGACCCTTATGAAATTCACGAGTGAATGCCAAGAATTATTTACCAAGATAAGTCACAGTGATATATTTTTCCATAAAATAATAAGGTTATTTATTCTATCAACATGTAAAATATGTACTTTTAAAACATGGCTTATTTCATGCTTATTTTATACTTTTAAAAGATTTTTTTATGTATTTATGATATTTATTGCATGGGTAGAATTGTGTATGCATAAAATTTATAGATGAGTGTACATATGTTAGTAGGGAATCCAAAGTGGAAACAATCCTCTTGGTAACATTTAGGAAGTGTGCAGACTGTCCAAGTGAGTGCAAATTGAATGTGCAGAGAATTTATGAGTCTGTTTCTTGCAATTCACCCTACGGGGCTGGTTCAAGTTTGAGCTTAATAACATTGGAACTTAATAGTCCTGAAAAATATAGCATTTGGACATCTTCTATTTTGTGTCTTATAGAAAAGTTGTTGAGTTGCTGACCTACAACTATTTACACTAAACCCAAAAAAGACTTCAAATGACAGAGAAAATACAGGGAACTTTATCTACCACTGAAGGGTGAGGTACATGCAGAATGTGGATTTAAGATTATACCTCTGTCTTTCCATCTATTTCATTTTCTAAGTTCAGTCAAAGTTTTAAAAGAGTCAAACAATAACAGACACACAAGTAAGCTATCCAAAAATCAGTGAAATAGTTCTTATTCTGATTGGGAACATTTGAGAAATATTAATTGGAAAATATTTTGATTCACTATTGATAGAAAAAATCAGAACATAAAACTGAATATTGGCTATAATTCTAACATCTGCTATATGTACATTTTGATATATCTGTCTTTCTACTTTTGTTTTTAAACAAACAGCAGTTTTCTCTGGGGTTTAATTATATATTACCATATTTATGACTTTATATACTTTATAAAGCATTTATAAACCTAATATTTTCTTAAATATCTGACAAAGTTCACAGACAACTATGTCAGAGAACTTTATATATTATTTCATATTTAAAATTTTTTCTATATAGTCAATTAAACATCTTTATTCTATACAATATAAATTTCATCTTTGCTGAGATTTTTATTTCAAACATTCAGAAATGAGAAACTTCTTTCTGCTCACTTACATACCTGATCTTTAGTTTCAAATGAAGAAATTAATGTCACAGGACAGTGACACAATGAGACTGCTCTGTGTAAGATACCCCTTGTACCACCATTGGTAAGTATTTTATTGTCATATTTTCTTTATCACAAAGAATTTCTCTGTTCAGTATGAGGGACACTGACCTGTATATTCTCTTCTGGCTTCCTTTACTCTTTTTTTTTGAGGCACATTTAATTTAATATCAGAAGTGGTATCACAAAAGGCCCCAAAGCAGTGAAGGAACAGATTCCCCCTCATCAACACCAAACATGATACTCTTTTAACATGTGCTTGCTGAGTGGGATAAGGGCTTCATAAAGTTCACTACTGAAGAAAATGATGCAGTGAGTCTCACTGCCACCAATTTTCCTTATACCATCTAGCTATGACTGTTTATAATGCTTCTGTTTTAGCCTAAGGTTTGATTCCAGTCCTTCATATTTGTACAGTCTTCAGTTAAGATTATCTACAGTTTTTGTAACCATTGGGAAGAACCATTGATTAAAATCATATTGATTTAAGCTCTATTAAGTAATACAGAGCCCTAAGCTAAATGGTTAAATGTATGTACTACTTCACCAAAATCATTATTTGCCTCACAACTATTAAAGCTGGTTCTTAGCAATAAACCCTTTAAAGGCAGATTTCACCCTATTCGAGTTCTGACCTAGAAGTCGAACAACAATCCTGAAGTCCACAATCTTACTGAGAAAACTGACATATAGAGTCTGTAAGTCACTGTGCTCAAGGTTAAGAGTGATGTGTATTCCATTTTTAGATTTAACTGGATTTTTTTGCATGTTCAATTCATGATTTGAAATCTCTGTAGGTTTTCAATCCTCCAGCTGTCTGAAGACACCATGTTTCACAGACTAAAGACTTCTACTTCTCCATTTTCTTCAGACAAAAACATTTCTCAAGTGTCTCAATGCTCTAGAAGGGGAATTTTTCAAAGCTGACCTATTCTTTGGAATAGTCTGCGGGCCTCAGGCCTCTGAAGCAAGGGAAGAGGCAGAGAAGAAAGCTGAAACACAAGATTCATCTGCTAAGTGTTACATTAACCATTCGAACTGAACAGTATAAGAATGTGGGTTTTCTTTTTTTTCTCAAAAAGTCTGAGTTTTGATGTGGAAACAAGTACTTGTCCCACCACAGCTTTCTCCTGTTCATCTACCTGGCATGAACTTCCAGGCACTCAACTCATTTTGAACTTGTTCCATTTTGTCTTTACTCTGGTCCAGTTTACCTTTCATTTTTAGAAAACAATTTGATCGCTGAGTCTACCATTGTTGATCCCAGCTGGGTGACATTGGGCTGTTGGACTTGCTTAAGGTACTGAATTGGAGTAGTCCACTCTTGACTCTTATCCCTTGCTTGCTAGTGACATTATGAGCATGACTACCCTGTGTGCAAATACTTGCTGTTGTTGCTTTAGTTTTCTTCAGACTCTCTTAAGCCAGTTACATCATGTGAGATCTGCGTACCTGTCTGCCAAAGCATGAACATGGGCTTCATATTGTTAGCTCATCTTAGGATTAGTTCATCTCTCGCCTTAACTTTGAAGTCAGTTTCTCTCAGTTGAACCTTTTTCAGAAGAGGTTCCTTGTCATTTTGAATCCAAGGAGTCCTCTGCAGGAAGCATCCCAGTCACTCTTGCCCCCTGTCCCTGATAGGCCCCCTTACACTGTGGGTGGAAGGCAAGGGAGGCAACCTGGTCAGCTGCTAGGGGCTTTGAGGCCTGTAAACAGCTGCAGCCTACAAGAGCCTCCTTATCCAGTTCTTTCACTTGTTTAAATAATATATTAAGGACTCATGTTTTCTTTTGTAAGAATTTTTATTGAGATACAAACGACATAATAAAATACACGCACCAAGATATACAATACATTTTGAGATCTATTATGCATCTGAGGTCATCACCACAATGATAGTAAACATCCACAATCTGCAGCACTTTCCTTGTACCTGTTGGCCATCTTTGTCTCTCCTGTGGCACAGACTTCCCCTCATCCCAGGTCCACAGGCAACCAGATTTGTTATCTGTCACTCTGTTATCAGTTATCATCATCATCATCATCATCATCATCATCATCATCATCTAAATGAGAATTATACATTGTCTTATTTTCTTTTTTAGTATTTTATTAACCATTCATATTTTGAAATTCATTCATGCTGTGTATATTGACAATTGGTTTCTTTTTATTGCCAATAGTATTCCTTTACTTATTTGTAATATAATTTACTCATCCACTTACTTATTGATGAATATTTGGGATGTCTCCAGTCTTTAGCTATTGCTGATGTATTTCTTATGACCACTAACATAAAAGTCTTTGTGAGAGGTACATATTTAGTTACACTTCCAAATGTTTAAGAGCGATCTTACCATTTTACATTACCTTGATTAGAGTGCTGAACGAACTGGTGAGAATGAACAACCTTATTTCATTCCTGTTCTGGGTGGGAGGAGGACACGGGAGGCAAACATTTTATCTTCTCTTGGAAGTTGGATACTAGCTGTTTATTGGTTTGAGGGAGTTCTTTTCTATTTGTAGTTGGTTCAGATTTTAAGCAGGGATTGTTATTGAATTTTGTGAAATGTATTTTCTGTAACCACCAAGAAAATTAGATAGTTTAAGTGTATTAATTTGGTGAATTTCATTGGCTTTTTTTTAAAAAAAAATGTATTTAGCGCAGGATCTACAGGGTCTCACTACACAGATCAGACTGGCAGTGATCCTCCTGTTTTCAGCCTCCAAAATGCTAGGATTACAGGTGTGCATCACCACATACCACCATGCCCAGTCTCAGCCTCTGTCTTAGTGAATCCCCAGGGGGCAGGGCTAACACTGAGCATCAGGGATCAGCCCTAGTCCAACCTGTTCCCCGCGTGTTCCTAGGCAGGTGCTTTAATCTGCTGAGCTATCTGGCCAGCCCTTCATTGAGATTTAAAAAAAAATAATTTTAATAAGAAAGAAATAACAATGAGACAGTTTCAAAATATGTTAGGAGGACAGACACAATAATTAATCTAATGCATACTGTTGTCTTCAAAGTAGATGTTCAGAGTACCCTTCATTGACTTTTGAATGACAAACTAACAACGCATTGCTTAGGTATATTCAATTTGGTCATGATATATTATCTTTATTATACATTCTATATTGGAATACTTTTGCTAAAATTTTTCTTATAGTGTTTACATCCGAGATCATAAAAGTTACCTGTATTCCATTTATTATATTATCTTTGATTTTCTTTGGCCGGCTCAGCCTGCCCTGGGGGTGGGGCTGGTACAGCATGTGATGCCAGGGATTGAACCGTGGTCCCTGCGGAAGCAGGTGCTTTAGACCACTGAACCATCTTGCTGGCCCAATCTTTGATTTTCATATGAGAATAATGCTAGTTTTGTGGAATAGATTATAAAATATTTCCTTATTTTCAAATTTCTATAGATGTTTGTGTTGAATTATTGTTATCTTTTTCTCAAGTATTGACAGGCTCCACCAGTGAAATTATCAAAGCTTGGAATTTTGTTTGTGAGGTTTAACTGCAGATTTTTCTGTTTTATATTTCATTAATATCCACTTTCATTTTATATTTCTGTTCTCCTGTTACTTTTGGCCTTCACTATCCTTATTTCTTCCTCTTTTAAATTTGTGCCACTGCTATAAATTTTATACTCATTATGCTTGAGAAGTATCACTGTAATTTTGATAGTATGTGTTTCTGTTTTTATTCAATTGAAATCTTACAACTTTTCTGTTAATTTCTTTGTTAGCCTATATGTTGTTTAGAAGAATGTTACTTTATATCCAAACATTTTGGGATTTTCTAGGGACATTTGTGCTATTGGTTTTGTTTTTATTTGGTTGGGTTCAAAGACAATGACCTGAATGTTTTACCTTTATTGGGACTCACTTTCTGGTCTAGAATATGGCCTGTCTTTGTAAAGTTTTTCCATATACGCTTGATAAAAATGTTTGTTTTTTTGGTTTCAGGCGGGAATATTCTAATAGCATCAGTTCAGATTGTGTTGTTCACGGCTTTCAAGTCTTTATTCTTACTGATAATCTGCTTAGTAGTTCTATTAGTTGCATCTGAATATAGTTGTAGTCACTTTTTTTGTCTTTATGTGTTTTTAAACTCATCCATTAGACACAGACATTTGAGGCTTTTGGCACTAGAAAAGCACGAAAGCCCCCAAGACATCAGAGTTCATCGGGTCTGCACAGTAGACAAAGAAGGGAGATGAGTTACACAGGCAGTGGGCTCCTTTTGCTCGGGTTTCTCTAAAGTTGAAACACAGGAGTATGTTTTATACTTTGAAAAATATGTTAAACACATTAAATCTCTTGGATATGTTTCATTTCAAGCTTGCTTGGGAACTGGAAGTAGAGGAAAGGGAATGTGCCTCCCTTGGAGCTTAACATTTGTAAGGTGCATGACTCAGCATTTGGGTTGTGTTTCCTGTAAACTGCATCATCTGTTTTAGCCTTGTCACTCTGAGGGGAAAGGATTGTGTTATATGGGCTCAATTAATACGATCTGGTTTTCTAAAGGATGACTATGGTTGAGGAGGCAGGGGGTAGAAGAGGGTGGATGCAAAATCAGCATGTTTCCTGGCAATTATATTAACTGGTTAGCATTTAGAAGGAGTATAATTGGAACATTTTTGTAGAGGGCAATGTGGAAGTGCACATCAACAAATTAAGGATGTTTCTATGCTTTTATCAAGAAAAGAAAAGATGCTCCATTAACAGGGTTGTTCCCTGGATTCGTCTTTTTTTTTTACATAAAGGTTTTTATAAAATCAAAACCACTTGTTAACAAGTGGTTTGGAAACCACTGTTGGAAAATAGTTACCATGAAAGATTATGAAGTAAAAGAAAAAAAAAAAGTAATGCTGATTTAAAAGGGTTACTGTTTAATTGTTTGATCAATCTTATATACCTATATGTATTAATATAAACTGATCTGATGATGAAAATATGTAATATAACCATTGTTAAATTTAAACAATAAAAATATTAAATTAAAAAAATAAAGTTGTGATATATATATATATATATATATATATATATATGCTTTTTTGATATGAAAGGATGTTTACGGTATTATAAGTGAAAAATATGAACAGAAGCAGACTATCTTTGGGGAAGAGCAAGTTTGTACTTGTATAAACAGACCAAGGAAAAACATTTGGTTGTTTAAAATGTTCAAGATGGTGGTTATTTCTTTGTGAGCAGGTTTCTCTTTGCCTTTATTTGTTTTTATATTGTCTAAGTATGTTATAATAAAGATATACATTATAATATGTGTGTTACTATGTATATGATTGGGCCGAAAATTACTTCTATTTTGAAAAAACTAAGTTTGGGTAAGGTGTTACAGATGCTGACTGAAAGAGTTAAATGATTTATGAGGTAAAGCTAAGAACATCCTTGGGTCAAGTCCAGGAGAAAGCAGTTCTGGCCTAGTGCCTGCCATGGACTGGATAACCAGTCTTAAGTGCTTATTATGGGTTGCATTATGTCCTCCACACGATTCATGTTGAAGTCTCGGGGCCCAATACCTCTGATATAACTGCTTTTGAACATAGTGTTTGCAAGGAGGTGGTTAATTAGATTGGGTTCCTAATGCAGTATAACTGGCACCCTCATGAGAGGTAGATGAGAGCCCAGGGATGTGCAGACATGAAAAGAACATGTAAGGACATGGCAAGGAGCTGGAAATTGGCATGTGGATAGAGGCAGAGAAACCAACTCTGCTGGTAGCGTCGTCTTGGCCTCAGCATCAAAATTGGAAGAAATAGGTTTGTATTGTTCAAGCCATTCTGGCTATAGTACTTCATTATGTCAGCCCTAGGAACTATTACAGTGGTCAGAAAATGGTATCTGTCTATAGTATAGAGTTACTCAATGCCAGGTATTGCAGTAGGGACTATATAAGTGTTATGTTAATATATTAGTTTTTTAATTTTCATTTAAAAAATGTTTTTAAAGAGAACAAAAAAAAAATAGTAAAACAACCATTAGAAACAATAGAGATTTTCACTAAGCAAACTAATAGAAATTCAACAATGGTTGCTATGTTGCATAATGTTGTCTGCAAATTCATTGTTTAGATTCTTGTTATTGCATTAATATTATAAATTAGATATTCCCATTCATTCCCATTTTATAAATAAAGTAAAGGAGGTTTAAGAGCCTTAAATAATTCATGTGTTTAGCACAGTGGCTGAGCTATGCTTTAAATGTAATAATCTGATCCTGTGATCTTAAACGGTGCACTAAAATTAGTTTGATAGTATAACGCTGTACAAAGTTTGTGTCCAAGGAAAGTAGCATGGAAAAACCAATGACAGTGGACATTGTTTCAACTATAGGAATCATAATATAATACATGAATGTTTGCGTAATACTCAAATTACCTTTTTGTTTAGTTGAAAAATCCTTCCTCTGTATTAGACATTGAAAAGTTCTCAATAAACTTTTGTTTGTCAAACAGTTGGAGTTATCTCTTATGGTGTAGAACTAAAATCTGCCCCAAGTTAACCCAGCAGGGTGGCGCCTGGGTCCTAACTGGATAACGCACTCCTCTCTCCTTGGCTCTGCCCCTCTGTCTGCTTCTCGGTTATTCTGGCTTGAGCACCTTTTCTCCACCATATTCCTTTCCCCTCTTGTTTTTGTCTTGGAGGCGCCTGACGAGGGACTGAAAGGGCAAGCCCAGGCCATCTCCTTTTCCTTCAGGTTGCAGATGTTGGGCGCGGTGTCCCGCATGGGGAAAGCGAGAAAGGCGCTGTAGTTGCACGCCGCTCAGTGGGAGGGATTGCTCAGCACTAGACCTCTGACCAGCTCTCCTGGAAATTAAAGAGACAAAGAACAAAAGACGGATCTGTTATGTGGAATTCCAAGCCCCCAAATAGCCGGAGGCCTGCCACACCTGTTTGACCTTATCTCTGAAGGAGCTGTTAGGAGATGTATGTCTTCTCACTCCCCTAATATGGGTGAAGAGGAGCACAGGCTCACCCAGGGAATCAGCCTTTCTTGGTGACCATTAATACATACAGATTTCATGTTCTCTCTTCAGGAGACATTTGGGATGGGATTCTTTAGAGGAAGCTGTGAGCTTACCCAAACTGTGATCTTCATATAATTGAGACTTGAAAATTTACATCCCAGAAACAACTCATATTTAAATTATTTGGCCAGGAATGGGAAATAAATCTTGTAGTTCTAGGCCTTCTTTAATAATATTAACATTTAATCATTTATTGACTGCTTACTATGTGCCAGGCACCATAAAATATGTGTCCCCTTTCTTCCTTAGAAATTGACCTGAGAAAAACAACACTTCTACGTTCAGTGTCTATGTTTGGAAACTAATGCTTGGAGAGAATTGGAAAAGCATCCGACTAGGAAGGGACAGAACCATAGCTGAGGTATTTCACATACACTGCGTTGCCTTCAGAGCTAAGCTAGAGGGCCTGGAATTTTGATTTCTTTTTCTGGTGCGGGCGTCGCAGGATACTGGAGATCACATTCAAGACCTGGTGTTTGCCCAGTGGGTGCTTGTGCTGCTGAGCTATCTCCTCGGCCCTGGCACTCTGATTTCTTAAACCCACACTTCCAAGTTTGATACCTCCAAACCTCCTTGCAAACACCTCAGTGACTGTTTAAGAAAATGAGGGTGAAAGGAGGTATAACCAGAAGAGACAAAGATATTCCTGGTCCTTTGCCTTCTATCAGCTGGAGCCAGTTTCTTCTGATCTCCTCACGTGTTGGGGTCCTGTGGAGGGAGCTGTAGATTAGGGGCTGCTGGAAGGATGCTGCAATGTACCGTGTAGACTCATCTCCCCTTTAGTATTTCTCCAGTTGCCGGGAGGCCTTGGCTACCAACAGTCCGGAGCTCAGAGCCTCTCTGATAGTTTCTTTTGGCCTAATGGGAGGTCCTCTTCCAATGCACAGCTACTGTAGGGCACAAAAGGAAGGGGATAACTCTGAGGAGCCATGCAGAACTCATCCGAAGGTTGATGCAGGGTCCCTTGTACTTTATCTTCTCCCTCTGTCCAGTCCTGCTTCTCTTCTCACCTTCCAGATAGTAACTGCTTCCCAGAATGCCCTCTGTGCTTGGATCGCTGCCTCTGTTTCTTCTTCCCCTCTTCTTCCTATTTGTCTCCTTCCCATGTCTCAAGCACTATTAGGATACCTGGAATTTCTGAAAGCAAAATCCTTGTTCTACTTCAAAAAAAAAAAAAAAAAAAAAAAAAAAAAAAAAAAAAAAAAAAAAAAAAAAAAAAGATGAAAACAAAACAAAAAAACACCAAAATGCTTGATGATAAGAGATTAGCTTAGCACCATACTGATATTAAATGTTTTATTTTTTAGCTAAATTACAAAAATTACTGCAGTCTGTATAAATCCTGATTTTGGTTATAAGCTCTTCTACCCAGAATTACTGAAATAGCTTCTTTTTAATTTAACTAAAAGCTCTGTTGTAGTCTAGTCTCACTTTCCTTGGAGTGTGAGGGACTGAATCCAGGGTGTTGGCCCTGCTGTACTCCCCTAACTCTCTTCTTATTCTTTATTTTGAGACAGCGTCTCACTTGATCACTGGGTTACTCAGAGTGGGTTAGAACTTGTGATCCTCCTGACTCAGCCTCTCAGAGTGCTGGTGTATTAGTCCCATGCCACCCACGCAGCCTTTTCTTTTCCTTTGTAAAGCAAATTTGATAGGGGAAAAGCATTGTTGGCTCTTCGCTGCCCCGTGCCAGATATCATGCAGTCACCTTTACTGTGACAAGCAGGTGCTCTGCAAGCTGCTTCCATTTAATATTTGCAGCTTTAACTCACGCTTTACTCTCTAGCAACTAGTCGTCTTAACACAAGGCCCCTCTGATCGATCGTCTTTTCCTTTCCTATCTGGAAATCATTTCTCTGGGCTTATTCTTTCATATTACGTTTCCTGTGTCGGCTAGCATTTCCCATCAACATTTTCACTAAACGTCTGGCTTGAATGCCACCTCTTGTCTTAAATTTTTTATAATTGATCATCCCCCATCACAAGTGCAGACACCCACCTAGTACAGTAAGACGAATCTTCCTACTCATCCTCCCATGCTGTCCTTTGCATGTTTTACCACTTGACACGGCCATTACTTATTTGTGCCCTTCTCCCCTGATACATTGGCAATCCTGTAGAGCAGTAACTGTGGCCTATTTATCTTCGCGTCTCTAGAATTTTCCTGTGGGTGTACAATAGCCACTGGATATACCGCGGGTAAGGGCTTCTCTCCCTCATCTCCGTGACTGCTAGCGATGCAGAATTGGCATTCCATTCAGCTGGATTTCCTTTCAACAATGAGAGTAGTATTTTCGTATTAGTTTTTCCAGGGTAAATTTCAGCCAAAGAAAAATGGATACATGTTGGTGCTAGTGGCTTTCCTTTATTTAAATGATCCATTTCTTTGTTTTTGCTGCTATTTATCATTGTCTTTTTGCACTGACTTAGTTCATAATGTAAATCTCTTCAGTCAATAGACATGCTTGGAATAGTTAGCGGTGAGGTGCTGTTTGAATAGCTTTTTATCATTCAGCCTTCCTTCTGCATACCAAGTAAGGCAGAGGGGATTTAGGAGCTTTGGTCTGGGACGAGGGAGGGCGCGGCTGGAAGAGGAGATTAGTAACGGAGAGCAGGAGAAGGCAAAACTGGGGCTGTCTTCTCCTTCTTAAGTGGCAGTCCTCCTCACCAGGGTGGTACCATTTGCATTTGGCAGGGCGGCTTCTTCGCCTGACCGGAAGAGGAAGAGCATTCCTTGTCTCCGCGCGTCTGCACTCCTTGTCACTCACGACCTGGCAACTCAGAGATCACTGAACTCACCTGTACTTCGTACCTAAAGTCTACCTCCTGAGCCCTTGGATATTACATTTCTGTCAGTCTTTGTTGGTTACCTTCATCTCAGAGCCCTGTGTTTTTCTTTCCTGTGGTCCTGTGTTAGACTTTCTACTATTATTCAGGTCACGTCATTAGTTGCTTGTTTGTATATCCGCCTCTCTTTTACAACAATTCACTCCAAGGCCAGGAGCAGTGTTACCCGGATGTTCTCAGCAGGTTCATGGTAAACGGGGCAAGAGAGCCACAAGATTAATACGCACTAGATATGCAACCGAGGAATTGAGAAGAAATATTTATTGAGGACTGTTTTTAAGTGTTATATTCAAAACAACTCTTCCAAAATGTTTACCAGTTTCAACAGTAACATGGTTTTATTAAAAAATATGATGAAAAAAATGTGTCCATGGCAAAGGCAGGTTAGAAGGAGAAATATCACCAAAATAGTTTTGTTTCTCTTCCTGTTAGAAGTGAAAGGTTTTTCTTTTTTACATTAGTTGAGCCAGAAGACTTCATTTTGGGGTCTAAGTGACTGTTACTAGCTATAGCATAGATCTTTAGTATGTTTAGGTTTTGGGAAACCAGAGTCAGTATGTGATTTAAATGTCAGTAGTAAGCGTCTGACAGGATCTTACTCTTCATGAAAATAAAACTTGTTCAACTGCGCACAATAGTGTTAAGCTTGGTTAAGGTAGATATAATATTTTGTGTACATTTAATAAGTTTTGAGAATGATAGTTATTTTACTATCGTGTCCATTACTTCTTTAAAAATACTGGCTGGTGGGTAGCCTGGTGTGGGTTACTTGCTCTCTTAAAAATTAATCTCTGTAAACTTTTCAGTATTATGGGGGTTATTGTTTAGAGGAGGAAAAGAACATGTGGACCAAATTATACATAATTTCCCCCCGTAACCCATGTAGTAAATACAAAATGGATACCAGTGACCCGTATTAGTTACAAATGCTGGATAAAATGGACAAATTAGAGATTCCCCAAGCAAGATTCCCCACTCACCCATTCTGCTCTTTATCATCTAATGTCTGTACTAGTTTACTCTTACCTGAAAAACTATCTTTGTCTAATCTCTTCCGCTGAGACAAACAAACCAGCAAACATGAATGAATGAGCAAACAGGGCTTTCTGAGTGTTTCATATGGTCGCTTTAAGAACTAGGTCTGTCTTTTTCCTCATTCCAGTTGTTCCTTGCCTTTGAATAGTTTCCCTTTCACAGTAGCTAGTGCACCTTTCAGATTTTATTTACTTTTTCAAGTTCTTACACTAGCAAAAGAGTGTGATGTTCACACACGTGGGTGTGACTTATTTCACATATAGTATGGTCTCTAGTTGTATCCATTTACCTATGAAAGCCTCAAGTTTGTCTTTTTTATAGCTGAGTAATACTCCATTATATAAAAATACTACATCTTTTTGATTCATTCCCTAGTTGATGGGCGTTTGGGTTGTTTCCAAGATTTAGCTATGACGAATTCTGCTGCTATAAACATGGGTGCACATATATTGCTGTGGTATGTTTTTAAGTCTTCTGGAAAAATACCCAAGAAGGAGATAATTGGGTTCAACAGAACTTCTAAGCTTAGTTTTCTGAGGAATCTCCACACTGATTTCCATAGTGGTGCTATTAGCCTACCCTCTCGTTAACATTGCAGAAGAGTTCATTTCTTCCCACAGCCCCTCCAAAAGAAAGAAAGAAGGAAAAAAGATGCATTTATGTATATATACAAGATAGCCTGGATAACTGTACTGCTGATTTCTTCTATCTATTGAAAGGTTCAGTTAATGCTTAATTTTTTTTTTAAATTTCTTATAAATTTTTTTGACCAAGTTTGTACCAGTAATCTAAACTAATTTGAACACAATGTTATACAGTGTAACAACCATTGTTGAATTCCTATTATCTTATTTAGTGAAATTCTGTCTCATTTTCTGATTTTTTTTCCATTCTCTTAAAAAAATGAAAGAAACAGGGTTTCCTACTTGAAACCTGAGTCCTTTTGAACTAAACTGAATAGAAGGCCCCAAGGTTAGGGAAAATGTAGTTCTGATGTATGGCCATACTTGAGGCAAGCTGAACTCAAGAGGTGCTTAGGGAAGGGTGAACCCAAACAGTCCATCTTTAGTTGTCAGTGAGTGTTAATGGAAGTGCAATGTCAGAGGCCCGGCTAAGAGGCTGGTTCCTAGGGTACCCACTGGCTTGCAGTGTTAGCCATCTTGGCTTCCTGGGAGGCATGTGATTGACAAGGCTATAGGAATCAATCTTAAAGGAAGATACTGGATCTAGAGGAACACATAGAAGGCAGCAACACGCTGATGTTATCCAAAGCAATATTCTTTTTGTTCCATCTCATTTTGTGTTTTCTTAGCTTTATTTTTTATTACTACCCACATAATAATACATACATAATGACCACAGTCATCATGGGAATTTGTACCTGTACATGATAGATCTTAATTTCTTTTTCCCACTCCTTCTCTTCAATACTTTTTCCCTTCCCATTTATAAAAGTCTTATTTCCATTTTACCTCCCATTACTTCTCTGTTTGAAAAATAACTTTCTCTTTCTTCACTTTTCCCTCTCCCTCCATTTTTCTTCTCATTTGGAGTTTTTCCTACTTCCTTATATGTCATAGGCATCTTCCATTCTCTCCTTATTTACATAGTTCAATGCAATATTCTATCTTTAAAATATCATGATGACACTCATGGCTGATGTGTGTGTGTGTGTGTGTGTGTGTGTGTGTATGTGTTATATGTTTGCAATTTTTTCTTCCTTGTAGATAGGATCAAGTATGGCAGGAACGCTGAACACCCACCCCCACAACTCTGCCCCACATACATATATGATGGGTATGAATACACAATGAAAGACAGAGAAAGAAATAATTACTAAATTAGTATCCTATGTAGATTTGAGTCAGCATACTAGGTACTCAGCCTTTATTTCAGAAAGAATGCAAAGACAAAAGGAAGAAAATAAAGAAGGATAGGAGGAGGAAACTTTATTCTTATTTTTGATTTGCACATTGGCCTTGATTTAGACTTAATCTTGGTAGTAAAGTTAGTTCCTGTGTAATAGATTTTTCATCAGAAAATGGTTATGTGAGACATCTTTTGTAAACCATTTTCAGAGTTAATATTTATATTTCTATTAAAACTTGGTGGTATTAAAACAGAGAAAGGTATAAAATGGCCTTGTTGAGCAAGCACTTTGTACAGTCAGGAATTCAGGATACAGTTCCTGTATAATAGATTTTTCATCAGAAAATGGTTATGTGAGACATCTTTTGTAAACCATTTTCAGAGTTAATATTTATATTTCTATTAAAACTTGGTGGTATTAAAACAGAGAAAGGTATAAAATGGCCTTGTTGAGCAAGCACTTTGTACAGTCAGGAATTCAGGATACAGATCTTATCAGCAGCTCTTTCCATTGCTGAAGTTGTGCAGAGCTACCTTCCTGCTTAGGCTGTGGATGGAGCAGGACAGTTCAGGGAACAGTGATGCTGTACTTCCTGTGAGCACACTCAAGCATGTCCAACCATGGCACCTGTCTTCTCAACTTTGTTTTCCCCTTCAGTACTATGGTTCACAGTGGAGGGGCTTTTAGAATCAGAGAAATCTGGTGCTGCGAATTATATGATTTGGGACAAGTCTCAACATTCCTAAATCAAATGTGTAAAGCACTTGTAAGCTGTAAAGAATTGTACAGAAATTGCAGAGTGATAATGAGGATGATGGATGTTAGCTACCATAATTACTTTATCTCTGAAGTGGTGATGCTCAATCCATTATATTTACTCCATAAACAGGAGTTCATAAAGGAATTTACTAAAGCATTATCAATAAATTTTTTACCTTGTGATTAATTCAACCTTATGCAGGGTGAGACAATGCCAAAGTAGATAGTTCAGGGACTTTGGGGATATACAAATTTGAAATAAATACTATGTAAGATATTGGTAAATCAATAAATATCTTTGGACTTCCATTTTTTTTTTGTATAAGTTGTTTATATTTCACTATCAGGATATTTTAGAAGATTGAGAAAACACATAGTTAACTTCTTTGATAGGGCGCTTGGAACAAAGAAAATTTTTGTTCATGCAGCCAAACGCTATTGAAATATCTATCATGATATGAAGGTAAAATAATTAATAAAATACAAAATCTATCCTTAAAATATTACAGATTATTTAGTTTACTCAAGCTTCCTTGTTTCTTTCTTTTTTAAAATTTTGTACTCATTTTAATGAGAAAAAAGACAAAATAGCATAGGCTAGTAGGACAGTTACAATAATTAATATGTTGCATATTGTTGTATTCATAGTACTTATTCAGAGGATGACATGTAGACATGGTATCATATCTAAACAATATTAATATAAACCTTTCTTCTCATTGAACTAAGAGAAACTAGCTGTGTATCTATCGTATCATGTATATATATATATATATATATATATATATATATATCTGTCTGTCTCTGTCTCTGTCTCTGTCTCTATCTCTATCTCTATCTCTCTCTCTCTCTCTCTCTCTCTCTCTATATATATATATATATATATATATATATATATATATATACTTTTTTTCACTACAAAACAGTCCTTTATTTATATCCACTTTTGCTTTGTCTTGTCACAGATGAGTGTTCCATTGCTGCTAGAGAAGCTGTATTTGGAGAAGCTTTTAAAAAACCTTTTCATACTTGATGCCAGTCCAAATGTTGTAGGTACATGAATTGAGCAAAATAACCCAATGTAGTCCAATAGCCCACAATAGTAGTGAGTTACCAGCACAACTGGCAATTGTCTGAAATTGCTGATTTGAGCTTTTTACAGCTCAGCATATTAATACAGCTTTACTTTTTATACCTTGTGGTTACACTTTTCTGCTGGAGGTTAAGACCACATTAAAGCAAGATCTATGTAACTAAACTTCTGTTGTGACAACCTGTACTAAGTGGTGTCCCAAATTTTCTAATCAAGAAAATTATGGGGCCAGAGAGGAAAGTGGTCGACAATGTATAGTGTGCCTAAGGAGAGTCACTTAGAGAGAAAAAAATTCTCTCAAGCTTTCAGAGAGCCAATTGGTCAAGCAACAGCCATGACTCATCCAGATGGCTGACACTGACAAAAGATTAACAAGGTGCTATACATGGTTCCAGGGTAAATCCTGTGGGGATTTGACTGGCCTTATCAGATAGCAAAAGCCTCCATGTTTCTTAATTATAAGAGACTCTTGTGAGAATGTATATTAGGATGGCAGATATGGGCCAGAATGGCCTGGATTCATCATCCAAAAACAATGGTCTGTGTTCTGAGATGGTGTTACGGCTTGTGCCTAGTTGTCCCTTAAAAGCCTCATACAGTGACAGGTGGGCTTTTCTAGAAGTGGCTGCATCTAGAATGTGTGATGCTGAGATTAATGCTGTGAGGTTGTCAAATTAATTCACTGATTGGTTTGGCACCAGCCTTAAGCCAGGTAGCCTACACAGAATACAAAAGGGGAGAAAAAAGGTGAGATTCTCTCCTCACCCATTTGGTTTTGTTGTAATCTGCCTGCCATGAACTGTTTATTTATTTATTTATTTTTTCATGTCACCCTGCCCTGGAGCCAGCTGACTATGGAGTGAAACTTCTATAAACTGGGAACTAAATAAACCTTTCCTGCCTTGACTTTAAGTGTTAGATATCTTGTCTCTGCAGTGAGAAAAATAATCACGGAAGATGGATGGGAACCCATACCAAAAGGAGCCAACCTGGTAGAGGAGCAGTGTAAGTCAATGTGTTTAGTTTGATGCGAGTGGTATTATTTGAGCATAGTCTGTTAGGAGGTTCATTTATTTAAAGATAGTATATATTTCTTAAATATCTCTGCAACTTTTCCTGGCCTCTACACGTCTTAAGTGCAAGAGGAACATAACACTTGCGGAACATCTTTGAGAGTGGTTTAATTCTCTTACCAAACTTATTTGGAAATAATATTTGTGAGTATCTTCATTGCACTGATGGAGAAGCTAGAGACATTAAGAAATTTGCTAAGGGAGAAACATTTTGGGACTGAGACTACATTTTCTTGGCTTTAAAATTGTTATCCCAGGCTGGGGAGGCAGCTCAGGCACATTAGCGTCTACCTGGCAAGCACAAGGTCCCAAGTTTGATCCCTGGTAAGATGTGCCATGCTGCTCTGGGAACCCTTGGTACATCGTGCCAGCTCTAGAACTGAGTGTGGTGGTGCACATCTGTAATCCTAGCACTAGGAAGGCTGAGACAGGAGAATTACTATGAATTTGAACTGCATAGTGAGACGCTGTATAAAAAATATTATCTTAATTTTACCATCAAAAATAAAAGAATAAAGGAAATATTAAATAATGAAGAAACATTTGAGGGGCTGTGGCAAGATGGTTCGGTGGTCTAAAGTGCCTGCTTAGGAAAATTTAGGCAACTGCAGGGACCATGCTTTGATCTCTAGCACGTGCTGCACCAGCCCCACGCCCAGGGAAGGCTGAGCCAGCCATAAAGAAAAAAACAAAAAGAAAAGAAAAGAAAAGAAAAGAAACATTTGAGGAATTGGGAAAACCCCCCAAATCTCCTGTGTCTATCCTTTTTTTTGGGGGGGGAGGGCAGTACTCAAGATCGAACCTGAGCTGCATTACTACATTATTAGTTCTTCTTATTTTTATTTATTTATGTATTTTTTAAAAGTAGAATATTCTTATTGGGGAAAAGAAAGCTTCTGTCTCACAGAATGACAGAAGGGGATCTTGGAGGATTGTCCTTTTCTTATTTGTTTATTTTATTTGGAGACTGAGTCTTGTAAAGTTCTCCAGGATGCAGAAGTTAATGATTCTCTTGCCTTGGTCTCCCAAATAGCTGGGATTTACCGGCATTCAGCACCGTGCTTGGCCCTCTTTTACCTTTTCAATTATACTAAGCACAGTGTATCTATTCAAATACTTTATTCAAACACTGGTGTACAGTTAATTGTCAAGGAATAATGAAACCCTCAGAAATCCAGGATTTTCCACCAACTGCTTAGTAAAATTATCAATTGGTCACTGTTTATTTAAGTTATTATATATTTATTTACCTGAATCTGTTTTCTGTGTAAATTATTTTCAAGCATGATTTTCTGTTATTTGCACACATTATTTCATTGAAAAGTGTTTGGTGACTTCTTCTGTAATGCCAGTCTTTTGTTTGAAACCTGTGAAATTATGAGTAGGTGTTTCTAAAATCTTTGAAAACTGATTTGTGTGGCTCATTTAGCCACAAGAGCAAAAGATGAGAAGGTGTATGAGTTGTATAAATGTGTGTGTTCTCTCAGTTGTTTAAATAATTCTATCATAAACAGCATGAACAGGATCTCATGTAAGTCCTACATGTCATCTACTACAAGAAGAGATGCTCAGAATGGAAAGAAGGTAACTCCAGGCTGACCTCTTCATTGAGAAAAGGAAGCATGGGAATATACTTTATGGAAATGCGGAATTGCTAAGAGATGTAAGGGAAGAAAGCTTTAGAGATTTCGATTTTCAAACATGGTGCAGATTGCGCCCTTACATCTGCTTATATTTGCATATTTGTATGTGCGTGCTTGAATGGAAAATGGGCACAAGGGCACACACTTTCAGGTAGGCTTTCATTATTCTCAATTAAATTTAGTTTCATTTGCTTCAAAAAGTAAAGAGAAATATAGCGTTCTGGGAAACTTCTGCTACAATTAAAGCATAGAAATGTGTTGCTACCTGTTGGAAGTTTAGCTCAAGCCACACATTTAAACCTCATGGAGGAGTGTGTTTACCTAGGTAACTGGTACTGCTGCACCGTATTACAGCCAAAATGTAAACCTCAGCTCCTACTATGCCAATAGGAGTGTAATGCCTGCAGAAAAGAAAAAATCAGTCAAAATTTAGTGGTATAAGTCTGAAACTATTCTAGTTGCATAACCCAGGTGGCCCTTGATGCTTTCTTGGTTCATCTCAACTAGCCATATGGAGGAGGAGAGATGGTATTGGTGTACTTGATCTACTCATGGATTCAACACTCCAAATGTCTCAGTCTGTGACACGGCAAATTATCCTGAGGAATGTAGTTCACCTCAACATTCTTCTCTGAAACACAAGAATGGGGGCTGGGACCAAGAGGAACCTAGAGCTTCTTCTTAAAGTTCAGATGTCTCATAGGAGATTCATTGGAAGAAAATATGATAGATGAAAAGGCATATTTAACAGCTCAATCTATGATATTGGTGAGTATCTTTTTTTTGGTCTTTTTGAGACAGGATCTCGCTATGCAGTTAAGGCTGGCTGTGAGCTCACTTTTGTAGCCCAGGCTGGTCTTGAGCTCGCACTGATCCTCCTGCCTCAGCCTCCCAAGTGCTGGGATTATAGGTGTGTGCCACCACGCCCGGCTATTGGTGAATATCTCTTATAAAGTAAATTATTACCCAAATAATGTCAGCCTGCTACTTAGCCTAATTATAATTATTCTTCAACTTTGAATCATAATTTGGACCTATTGGAATAAAAGAGCTGGTCAGAACTTATATTACTGGGCTGGGGAGATAGCTCAGTAGAAAAAACACTTGCCTGACAAGTGCAGGGTCCTGAGTTCAATTCCAAGTACCACCAAAAAAATTTTTTGTCAGGTGTGATTGCACATGCCTGTAATCCCAGCACTTGGGAGGCTGAGGTAGGAGGATGAGTGTGAGTTCAAGACCAACCTGGCCTACATAAGGGAGCTCAAGGCCAGCCTGAAAATGTATAGCGAGACCCCATCTCAAAAACACAAAAAAAAAAAGAAAAAAGAAAAAGAAAAAGAAAAGAACTTGGATGACTTTTATGATGTGGTCATACTTCACAGGAAAAAAATACTGGATAAAAATATATATATATATATATTTTTTATATTTTTTATTTTTTATTTTTGAGACAGGGTCTCACTGTGCAGTTCAGGCTGGCTTTGAGCTCACTTTTGTAGCCCAGGCTGGTCTCGAAATCACAACGATCCTCCTGCCTCAGCCTCCCAAGTGCTGGGATTACAGGCGTGAGCCACCATGCCCGGCTGGATAAAATATTTTTTAAAGACATTTTGAATGAGTGTTTATAGGCTTAATGTTCTTTGAAATAGTGTACATCCAGAAAATACCCTAAAACTTAATGCCAGGGCTTTTGATAAGATACATCTGTTCACTTAAGAGCCCATGGACAATGACTTTCATAACACTGCCTGCGCTGGGGCCTTGGCTGCCTCATTTGTGCTGTTCATCAAAGTTAGCGCCCAGTTAGATGCAAAGCGTTGGTCGCTGGCTCCTCCACACAGACGTGTCTCTACTCTTCTCTGTGTATTTTATCTTCCACAGACTTGTGTTGTGAACAAACTCAGTTATAGAAATTACTTTTAAACAACATGTACTTGACTAGCCAGATATTTTCAACAAAGCTGAAATTTTTAGCCTTCTAAAAATGTGCAAAATACCTTTTTAAATAACTTTTTAAAAACCAGGTTTACATAAGTCTAGCATAAGATGCAGGCCTCCATCTTCTGTTTATAATCAACCAGCAAGAAAGAGAAATTAACCCAGAAATATTTTTGTCTTAGGAGAGAAATGAAAACAAAAACTAACTCAGGAAAAAAAAGACCAGTATGCGCTGTTCATGCCGAAGCACATTAAATGTGTTGCAGTTGCAAGAGTAATTGTATTTTGGGCTTCATAGTTGCTTGATCCATATTTGAGTGCCATTAAATTACAAATGAGTTGTTTTCCTGTGCTAGTCTGCCCTTGCTTCACATTTGTTTGTTTTGCACTGAACTGTACCTTATATTTTACTTGTGGAATCCTATAATTTTCCTTTTAATTTGGTCACACATCATGGTTGGGGGAGACGCGAGAGAAGGTTTGACCCTGTCCATTTTCTTTGTATGATTCGATTTCAATGATTATCTGTTCTGAAGATTAAATGCTAAGATTTTAATGTTTTGCCTTTTGTTGACCAAAACCTGTCATTCAGCCAGCATAGAAACATTGTGTGTTAAACAAACAAGAATGTTCCCATGTGCGAGTGATCAGCGTAATGCGATGCGATGTGACAACTGAGCTTCAGTGCAGAAATTGGGTGCTACTCTCTGTTAAACTCTAAATGGGAAGATATCTTTTATTCTGAGAATAGCCATATGCAAAATGCTCATTATGTTGTGAGATTCTGGGATTTGATGAAAAACTTGTTCTCAGTGCAATACATCTTCGTGTATCTGTTGTGATGGCAAGGGCTTTAGCAAGTTTTTATCTGACAACTTCTCCCTCTCCTCCTCTTTTTAAAAACATTCAGATGCTGCGTTCTTTCAGAGATCAGAAGGTCAGAAATGTGTCATTTTGCATTTGCTGGGGAGACATCAATGAATTCTAACATTTCTCTCCACTTGAACGAAGAGAACAGTGGTTTTTGGGCTTCCCAGGAAGTGGCTCATCAGTGGCTTCCTACAATGCACAGCTGCTGTCTTTCTCCTAACTGAAAATCAAGATGTAAAGGTTCCTTTTTCAAGGTGAGTCTCAAGACCTTCCAGAGCATCCCTTTAGGAAATAATATGCATACACATGACATGGTTTCTCTATAGCTCTTTGCACTTTGTTTCTGTTTCCCCCACCCTCAGGGAGGATTTGTTACCAGTCTTTGTGTGAATAACTTCTTAAGGAACACCCATTATAATCACATTATAATATTTGACCTTGATTTGCACCTTATTAATGTGTCACCATTGACACTTGCTAATAGAGCATTCTTCTGAGGATGAGTTCTTATAAGAAAGGGTCAATGTTTCTCACAGAATTTACCTGCAAGTGGAAATTTAAGGCCAAATAAATGGAGAAGTATATTTTTATAGTTCTTTAGAGAAATGGGAGGCCTAGGGTGTGTGTATGTATGTGGATACATAGCTAGAAAAGTTGACAGGAGTCTAACTACCTATCATTTATATTATCAAGAATTAGTTCAAACTATTCTGGATGTTGAGAAGCCCCCAGATCTACAGTTGGCTAGCTGGAAATCCAGGAGAGCTTTTTGTTGTAGTTAAGTTTTCAAATAATTGGATTCAGCTCAGTCATACCAGGAAAGGCAGCCTGCTTCACTCAGTCTCCAAGTGTTAGCTTTATCCAGACAGCCTCACAGGCACACCCACAGTAATGCTTGGTCAAGTGTTGGGCTTAAACCATAAACACATGATCACAAGGAAGCAGAATGGATGCAGCAAAGGCTTTTTTTTTTTTTTTTTTCCCTCTCCATCATGAAACCCATGAACTTTGTTGTTATGGTTTATGTCTAGTTGTCCCCTCAAAGCCTCATGCAATTGTGGGATGGGGACATCTGTAGATTGAGACTTGACTCATGAGTCACTGGGATTATGTGTTTTAGTACTGATGAGACTATGGGTCTGAATACTGCTGGGAATTATAGGTGTGGCCTGAGGTGGATAGGCTAAGGCAGAGAGCCTGATGTACTATAAAGAGAGACAGAGAGACAGACTCACGCTGTTGCTCTGCTGCCCTGTTTGGTTGGCTGCCTCTGTCACCATTTTGTTGGTGTTCCACTGCCATGAACTGGGTGTTCCCTGACCTGTTCCACACAGCCTTGGGCCAGCCAAATATGGAATGAAACCTCCAGTAACTGTGAGCTTAATAAACCTTTTCTTCCTTCATTTTGAATGTCAGGTATTTGTTTCAGCAATGAGTAAAAAGTAACTAAGACATTTGTATAGAGGTATATCCTCAGCTTTTATTTTCTTTTAATATTGAGGTGGAGTTTCACTAATTTACCAAGTTCCCCAAGCTGAGCTTGAACTTGTGGTCCTCTTGCCTCAGGTTCCCAGAATGCCATGATGACAGGCATGTGCTGCCACACCTAACTTGAGCAGATATTAAGAGTACAGCCATTAAGGAAAAATATGGAGGCCATGGTGTGCCAGGCAGTTTTCTAAGTACCTTACATGTCTTTTTTTTTTTTTAATACTTTGGAAGGCAAACACCAGTTAGGCAAGGAAATGATCTCTCTGTGGTGTTTATTATGATTCCAATTTAACACATATGAAAACAGAAGCAGAGGAAAGTTGCATGATTTGTCAAGCTTGTGCTGCTGCTACTAAGTATTTGACGTGGAATTCAAACTCTAGCTCAGAATTTAAGCTGTTAGCAGTTGTGCTGTACTCCTATTTGGGGACTGTAGAAGGTAAGAAACCGGGCGTGGTGGCGCACGCCTGTAATCCCAGCACTCGGAAGGCTGAGGCAGGCAGATTGGTGCAAGTTCAAGACCAACTTGGGCTACAAAAGTGAGCTCAAGGTCAGCCTGAACTGCATAAAAAGACCCTGTCTCAAAAAGACAAAAAAAAAAAAAAAAAAAAAAAAAAAAAAAAAAAAGAAGGTAAGAAATGTGGGGACAGATATGTTAAATTTATTAAAAAGCTGTAATGGTACTATTCTTTTCTCTAGTATCAATTATAGGTAGAGAAATATGCTAAATATTTTGCAGACATTACTCAATTGAACTTCTAAAATAACAGTGAGAATTAGAAGCCATTATAGCCACTTTACAGCTAAGAATGCTGAGTTGGGTTGCAATTCAGGTGTGGCACTGTCCACAATATGGTCTTAGATATATTTCATCTGTCAGACCCCATCTATTTTTAAATGCTTTGTTCATTCTATTATGTTTTGTTTGGGAGAAATGTTTTTTTGCAAGGCATAACCAATAAAACAGCATTTACCTTCCTCTGCAGAGGGAGCCAGATTTCCTGTAGTGCAGTGACAAATAGCTCCTACATAGCTCTAGCAATTCTCAAGATCACGTAGATTTTATTTTCTCTTAAATAGAGATACACATTTTTCCCTTAGTCCTATTACTGACAGTTTCTAAATTTAATAACACACATGCTCACTTACAAATAAAAAGAATAAGAGCTTAACTTGCCACAAGGGGAAGAGATTCTACCATGCACGAGACCCAGGAATAAGTGGTATTCATGGGAAGGTCAGAGCCTGAGGCTGCCTGATAAACTCCAGCCCTTTCCTGTACCTGCTGTTTGATGTTTAAACTTCGACTGCTGAAGCTGATTATAATAAACTCTCCAGCAGTTTTTCACTTGGTCTTCCCAAGAAAGGGACAAAATAAAATCAATGTAAAGCTGTCAAAAGAAAGGCTCATCACTGCATTGTGTTTTGCTCGAGTCACCCCTTTGACACTCTATGTGTCCTTTGCTCAACGCTTTTGAGGATTCAGCCAATGGAACCAGGGGCTCCAGTGATCATTTGCTGTTCAAGTTCCTTTTGAGAAAAATGCAGGCAAGTCCCTGAGTCGACCTTGTTCTGATGAGTCTCCTTGGGACAAGGTCATCATAATTCTCACCCACACTTTCTGTCGTCTTGTGAGATGAATCCGTGAAATTCACAGATTAACCCAAGTCCCTCATTCAGACGTTTTAAACGCGCCAAATGTTCAAGTGTAACAAAAAATTACACATCTGGTAATTCTGCGTATTATTTATAGCCTTTCTGATAGAAGCATAATTGATTCAGAAATGTAATTTGCAGCTTGGCATCTTCGTTTCAAAGCCTCAATTCCATGACATCCACCAAGAGAGTAATCTCACTTTTGTGGTGAAGCGGAGATAATAATTGCAAAGGATTTTTGTATGATAGCCTCATGCTTCTGCATAAAGTTTTTCTAGTTCCTGTCTTTCATTTGCAAAGTGGGCACTATTCCTGTCAGCTACACACTTTTAATTCCATGGAATGATTTATAGAGACATAAATGGAGCGTAAAGTTGATCAACAAACCCTAGGGTGCTGGCAAATGGCTAAGGCAAGTTTCACTTGCCCTCTACTTTTAATTGCGATCTCATAAGAAAGCACTCTCTAATTTAACTAGGTAATTGTTCTCTTAAAGAGAACATTTGTTATTTAAGGCCATTTTGAAAATTACTAAAGAATGCTAGAACATTTTCTTTATCCAAGAATTGTCATCCAAATCACCTTTTCCCATTCTGTCTCTGCCTTCCTAGGCTCCTTAACCATGAAATTAATACTTTCATAATTGTTCTAACTCCTGGAGTTTGTGGATATTTTCAGGAAAATAAATTCCTGTGTTTATATGGGGAGCTTAATTTCCTTTAGCTAGTGGGGGTCATTGTGAATTTTATTGAAACAAGTCTACACAACTTGCATTTATTTTTATGTCCAAAACTTTGAGCTACTCTGGAATGCATATTAGATCTATATAATACAAATTTGCTTCAGTTTCTAGTGAATAGATCAGGTTTGACTCTGGTTCTAGATTAATGCATCTAGTCTTACCCCTCTAGCATTGCTGGCCTATCAAAATATATTCACGTCAGTAGGAGCCATTCTAGAAAATTTCAGTAGGTCCCTGAACAATCTTTAATGCAGTTTTGCTTTCTGGACATGCTGTTGACTTTAGTTTTCATTCCTGCACCTGATACTGATGTCCAACATGAGTCTAACACTTAACTTTACACTGCCAGATTCACTTCTTTGGGTGTAGATATTGGCTTACTTGAAGTCAGATTTCGTTGTCATTCTTTTTTGCATATATATATATATATATATATATATACATATATACTGCAAAATATGATATTCAAACAAAACTACACACAAGATTAATGTAAGTGCTCTTATTTCTATACTTTTCTGATATCTATGTATTTTCCTTTTTTGTATTTTAGGGCAGGGTCTATAGGGCATATGGGGTCTCACTACTAGATCAGTTTCATAGTAATTGGCCTATGTAAACACAGCCTCCCAAGAGCTGAGATTACAGGTGGCGGGGTGGGGGGGGGACTATACCCAGTCTCAATTGCCATCCCAGTGTTTCCCAGGGGTAGGGTGGGGATTGAAACCCTGGCCACTGTGCCTGCTTGCAGGCACTTTAATCCACTGAGCTATTTGGCTGCCTCTTCTGTGTATCTTTCTACATACATGTAGCATCTCTCTCTTTCATCCATATATCTGTATCTACTTATAACCATGATTGGCCCCAACTAGTTAAAGAAGATTTTTAACTCTAACTTCACATAATATTTAATCATTCTATTCTATTATCTATGAAAAATTTTCAGAACTTTTTTTTCCAATTTTTTTATTGTTTAAATTTAACAATGGTTATATTACATATTTTCACCATCAGATCAGTTTAGATTAATACATATAGGTATATAAGATTGATCAAACAATTAAACATTAACCTTTCTAAATCCACATCACTTTTTTTTTCTTTTCCCCCTTCTTTTCTTTGAAAGTTGACATATTGCATATTGTC
>PVJA010024395.1:0-31819 GCA_004027025.1 Myocastor coypus
AAAAAAAAAAAAAAAAAAAAAAAAAAAAAAAAAAAAAAATCAACTTGCTGAAATAATTCAGCAGTTTCTAACTTCAATTACCAACAACCTTTGTTTTTTACCCTTGGGTTTCTCAAGAGCAAAAAATTTAAAAAACCCTTTTTTTTTTTTTTTTTTTCTTAACAGAATAAACATGGTTCTCAGCTTGAGGGTCAATTTTGAGTCAGGGGAGAGAGAATAAAACTACAGGATATAAAACAAGACCACTTTTTCGCTCTCTGCCTTAGTCAATAATCCACAGATCCCTACAGTAACATTTAGGGTGGGCTAAATACTGCACCTCTCAATGCCTCCACGTTCTAGCCCCCCTGTACTTATGAATGTATTCAGTTACATGGCGAAAAAAAAAAAAATTAAGAAAGGTTTTGTGGAGGCATTAAAGATGTGAAAATGGTGAGATTATCTGAGAGTGCTCAACATAATCAAAAGGCCCTTCGAAGATGGAACCAGGAGGATCCAAATCAGGAGCAAGAGGGGCCCAGCGGGATGTCTCAGTGGTCTAAAGCACCTGCAGGCGGCTGCAGGGACCATGGTTCGATCCCGGGCACCACATGCTGCACCAGCCCTGCCCTCGGGGCGGGCTGAGCTGGCCATAAAAATAAATAAACAAACAAAAGTTCTGAAACAAGAAAATAAATAAATAAATAAATAAATAAATAAATAAAAAACAAATCAGGAGCAAGAAAAATGACAACAGAAGCGAGAGGCTGGAGTGATGTAAGGAACACGAGCCGAGGAGTGCAGGCAAGAAGACGCTCCCTCCCGAGCCTCCTTCCTCCACGAGGACTGGTCCTATAACATCTTATCTTCATCCTTGGAAAAATCATTTTGGACAACTGACTTCTGGAACTATGAGGCTAAAAAAATTCTTTGTTGTTTTAAGCCACTAAGTATGTATAGTGATTTGCAACAGCAATAATAAGAAATTAACACATTCCACTCCATTTTTCAGGATCATGAAGTTTGGCAGATTTTATTGCTATTAAACTGAAGCTACAACAAATAATTACAAAAGGAAGATCTGAAATACCAGGGCTTTCCAGGCTGCCCACCCCAGTGGGAACTGTCAAAATCTAGATCTTTGGAAAGGATAAAACAGACATAACAGTAAAGAAAATACATAATTTTATGTTAAGGAAAGCCTTAATTCCTACCTACAATGTAGTAAGCTAGTGTCAGACTCAAAGAGCTTACGAGTATGTGAAAGTTTTACACCAGAGAACAGACATCAGCCTGAGATACAGAAAAAACTAGGTGACATTCCAGGTATGTAAAAGGGAACAGACTTGCCTATAGTCAGTAAAAGTACATTTAGGCACTTGGACTTATAAGATGACATTAAATGTGAACTCAATTCCCTAACCCGCTATGAAGGGAAATCTTCAGAACTGTATTTTCCATCTTGGCCTTTCCAGGCAATTATATTCCATTTCAGTTCTTTGTATGAAATGTTCTTTTTTGTCGAGTGTAATGACGCATGCCTGTCAATCCAGCACCTGCAAGGCTGAGACAGAAGGATCACTGCAAGTTCAAGATGATCCTGGCTACAAAATGAGCTCAGGACTAGCCTGAACTGCACAGTAAGGCCCTGTCTTAAAAAAAAAAAAAAAAAAGTCCTTGTTAATCTAAAAAATAAGGGAAATAGAAAACAAAACTACATTATGTATACTTTCTATATATACTTCAGTAGCTTTCTTTCTTCTAACAATATGTGGCAAGCTTGTATTAATTTGTCAGGCAAAAAAGGGTGATAGTTTAGTAAGACTTAGGGCTGAGGAGACAATGAAGTATTTTTTTAGGCTCTGTCAGATGGGTAGCCTAGTAAAATTCAAGGGGATAAAAAAGCTGGACTGAAAAAAAGAATTATGTTAAAAGTAGCTGAGTATCCTCTTTAATAGACTTATCATGAAATCTGGACATAAATATTTATGTTGAAGGAAAAGAAATACTTAGAAAAGCCACAAGAGGCTCTAAATTTCTCTTAGCATGTTAGAGATGAAATAGCTTTTAATACAATGCTGTATTTAGGAAACAAACATAAAAAGGCCAGACTGCCTGTAAGCCACTGTGAGATCTGTTTTTACTGAATTACCATAATTCATAATTTGAGAATAAGCACACTCCAGCAAAAGAATAGGAAGTAGGAAGGTCGATGTTTCCAAAGGAGAAGGAGCCCAAGAAGGGGCAAGAGGGAGAAAAGGAGGGAAAGGGGACGTGAAAAGGAATTAAGATGAGCTATGTCCAGGCCCCAACTCTACACAAGGATGCGAACACTATGTACTGCCACGGTGCTAGCCCCAGGGAGGGTCAGGAGATGGAAGGGGATGGGGTGGGCAGATGAAAAAGGGATTCAGATGCATCACACACACATGCCAACTCCACACAGGAACATACACATTACACACTGCAAACGTGCCCTAATAAAAGAAAGAAACTAAAACAAGCACTCTATATGCCTAGTGACATCAACATCGGTGAGTGAAGACACAGTGGTACACAATACTAACAGTTCTCCTTTATACTTTTTATTATTTAAAAGGGAATTGTCGGGCCCGGCGGGAGGGCTCAGTGGTCTAAAGCGCCTGCTTGGGAAAGCTTGGGCAGCTGTAGGGACGGCGGTTCAATCCCCGGCACCACATGCTGCGCCAGCCCTACCCTCGGGATGGGCTTAGCTGGCCATAAAAAAATGAGTGAATAAATAAACAAAGGTTCTGAAACAAGAAAAAAGTAAATAAATGAAATAAAAAAATTCTAAAGGGAATTGTCAACCAAAAGAACAGTGTTTAAATATCACCTTTTCTCTTCTTTCTCTTAGCCTTGTTCCCACTAATGAAAGTATTTTGAAACTTTACCAATGCTAAGACTATTTTTGAAAGCCTAGATTTTCCTTACTTCCCCAATACATCTTCGTGAATAGATGAAAATGGAAAATTCTTTAAGAACCCCAACTTGAGCTCATTTGGTTCTCTTGTGCACCCTCCACGTATTCCTCACCTGCTATTTTGATATTGAGGTTGGCATCCAGAAGTAAATTTTCAGCTTTCAGATCACGATGAACGATGTTCCGACAGTGACAGAAATACACGGCCGTGACGATCTGCTTGAACTTCCGCCGGGCCTCCTTTTCCGCCATCCGCCCATGGGCCACCAGGTGGTCTGTGGTCAAGAAGAGCATAGTCAGTTCCCACCTTGGAAGCCAGTATAATTTCACAAGTTACAATTCAGAGCTACAAAAGTTCCCCCACCAAATGACTGAATAAAAGAAGTGAAAACAATACACAATCCTGGTGTATAGTGATAAAAACTCATTAGTAGTAGGAATCTATGCCATCTTGAATATGAATCCTGCTGTGCACAGTGCATTCATACTATCATAAGAAAGGACATTGAGGGTTTACTAATATTTTTAAGAACTTCAACACAGAACATCTTCCTTTTCATATCCCCATTATGGGATTGTATAATAAGCAAACATGTGATAAAAATAATTATCAGAGATATTTCTTTTATTAAAGGGTGAATAAAAAAGCAGAGCCCTAACAGTTAAGCATCATAGCAAAGAATGGAATCTGTCAAGGGAACAACAGTCTGTTTAGGCTGCAATCTCATCCATCTTCTTTAAAGTTCTATGATTTGACACAAATACTTGTTTGGTCACTTAGCAACAAGACTACATCTTTATGCCTGCATTCATTGGTCTTGCCAAATGCTCTCAAAACTTTGTTAATAATTTTCTAGATAACATCAAAAGAAAGCCAAGGAAAGTTTATACCAATTTAAATGAATCATTTCCTTGGCTGGCATCTAGCAAGGTGTAGCAGAATAATTTACATGTCATACATTCTGTAGTATTGTAAATCAGGCTACCCTTGAATTAAAAAAAAAAAAAGATGGACCCATGAACAATGCAGCAAATTCTTCAAGTACTATCCAAAATGTTGGTTGGCATACAACTGAATCAATGACAGAGGTACTTCTGACCTACTTGTGAAATCATCAACACTTTTTGGTAAACACAGCTGGTGGAATTAGTATTGTTAGCTGGAGGCCAGGATGTAGCTCAGTGTCACAGTGTTTGCCTTACAGGCTCCAGGTCCTGAGTTCAGTTCCCAGTACCAAAAAAAAGTCTGGAGTGACATGGAATTTTCTGTTTGAAATTTCCAATGGTTTCTTTCTTTTTTTTTTTTTTAAAGTATTTAGTACAGGGTCTAGAGGGTCTCATTATGTAGATTGGACTCAGTGATCCTCCTGTTTTCAGCTTCACAAGCACTGAGATTACAGGCACATGCCACCACAGCCAGTCTCAATTGCACCATCCCAGGAGCAGGCCAACAGGGCAGGCCACGGATCAAACCCTGCCCGCTGCCCTCTGCCTAAGCAGGCACTTTAGTCCACTGAGCTATCTAGGCAGCCCTCCTATAGTTTCAAGTGCTGCTGTATTTTTAAAATTTTATTTATTTATTTATTTATTTATTTATTTATTTATTTATTTATTTATATTATGGCCAACTCAGCCTGCCCTGGGGTGGGGCTAGCACAGCATGTGGTGCCAGGGATCAAACCGTGGTCCCTGCAGTTGCCTAAGCAGGTACTTTAGACCACTAAGCTATCTCACCGGTCCCTCAAGTGCTGCCTTTTAGTCAACCAACTTAGCAGGGAAAATATTTGCCACTCCAAGCACTTGAGATAGTAAGAAAGTGTGAAGTAGACGATGTAAATAAATGTATTATTCACTTATTGGCTGTACTTCCATTAATGTTGTCCAACTATTTTGGTGAAATACATTTCAGTCACTCATAGGATTGGTCAGATAAATATATATTCACAAAAAAAAAACAAATTCAGGGTAGAACATTTTACTAGTGCCACACATAACAGTGTGACACAAGAAATGAGGGAAGGATAAAAAGAGAGAGCCAAGTTAACAGTCCACCTACAAAGCAATGTGCAAAATACTGGAACTGCACTTTGATTACAACATAATATCCTGCAGTGCAAACACTACCATAAGTTTAAGATAATGTCTTATAAGTAGACAACTTAACTTACTAAGATAGAGGCTGGGTATCGTGGTACACGTCTGCAAGCCTATCACTCTGTGAGACTGAGGCAGAAGGAGCCTAAGTTCAAGCCCAGTGTGGGCAACTTGGCAACTAAAATAATAAAAAATAAAAAAAGAATGGCAGATATAAGTCACTATTAAGTGGCTGTTCTCACTTTAGCAACGTCCTGGGGCTCCACCCATAGTAGAAACAAGAGAGAACAGGAAAAGAGAAAGGCCAGAAGGAATGAAGGGAAAGTGGAAAGAAGAGGGGAAGAAAGGAGGAGAGCAAGAGAAGGAGGTCAAGGAAGAGGAGGAGGAAGAAGAAGAAAGGAGAGGAGAAGACAGAGAGACAGACCTCTCAGAGGAATTGTTACAAGTTGTGGTTATTACACATAAGTTTTGAGTTTTTCAGTACTGGGATTTGAAGGTAGGTCCTTCATAATAAGCCACATCCCAAACCCTTTAAAATTTGCTATTATTTTGAGACAGTCTGTACACTGCTTAGCTGTGATTGAACTTGTAATCTCCCTGCCTCAGCCTACTAGAGTGCTGGGGCTACAGGTATGCACCATCATGCTGGCTCAGGCCAAATTTTTGAAGTAGTTCCCTCAAAAACTACTGTTTTTTTCAAGACTGCCAACTTAATAAAAAAAAAAAGGGGGGGGGCGGGGGAGTCTTTTGCTGGAAGTTTAAAGGTCCAGAACACAGCTTTTTGTGAGAGTTTAGAGGCAGCGATAAATGGGCTCTCTCTCCAGTGTGTGTAGGGTTCTGTTGTGATCCCTAATATGAACTTTAGACAAAACAAAGTCCTGGACTAAAGACCGCAGCTTCATGTAAGCTGCTAGAGAGCTGGACATTCATCAGATTAGAACACTATGTTTTAAGCAGCTATTCTCTAACAGTACCTGATTCTTTGACCCCCCTATTTCTCACAAGAGGGGACCTATTATTCTAATAATATGTTTCAGTAGCTAAACTTTGTTTAATTAAAGAGCTTTGAAGAGATGGCTATTCTTGAGAAACATAAAAATAAACTCGTATAAAAGTTCACCATCAGAAGCTCATTTGGCTAAAGCTACCCAGTTAATTAAAAAGCTCAACAGACATTTGTCTGGTAGTAAATACTAATTACCAGAAGACATCAAAGTGCTTCTTAAATGCAACAGAATGATTGATTTTGTGATTTCCAAAATAAGTGGTTTTCTTTTATTAAAAAAAAAAAACTATTTATAAACTTCTAAGCACTTTATTTTTATAAAATGATTGGAAAGTTCTCAAAATTGCTGCAGAGGCCAAAAGTGATGGAATGTAGCACAGGTCTGTTTACCTCTATGACACATTAGTTGTTCTGGGACAAAATGGTCACACTGCCAATGCCCAAGCCTCCAGATCTGCTAAGCTGAAGCAATAATTGCCACTAAACACCATGGCAAAAGCCTGGGAATAAACTTGTACTTTTATTAGGAGTTACTGTGTATGTCACAATTTTTTTTTTTTTTTTTTTGGTGGGACCAGGGTTCAAACTCATGACCTTGCACTTGCCAGGTAGGCACTTGTGCCACAGAGCCATCTCCCCAGACCCTTGCAAATTTCATTTTTCAAAGATGTCTTTAAAAGACTTTTTTTTTTTTTTAAATGGAATCAGGGATCAAACTCAGGACCTTCCCTGGTTCTACAAAAAAAACAAAAAAACAAAAAAACAAACCCTCAGGACCTTGATGAGCTTGCCAGGCAAGTACTTATTCCACTGAGCTATCCACCCAGCCTTAAAAGACATTTTTAAAAATGGCCCACTTTACACTAGGAATATTTAACCATTTTTTAATAGATCACAGAGTTTTTCAAGATTATGTGGGCCAACTGTACACATCAGTTTTCTCTGATAATTCTGCTTCCAAGGTATTTGTAGCAGCTCATTGGGTAAAACTATAATAAACTCCACACAGCTTAAACAAAGTCACTTACAATATTCCTATAGTTACAAATATTAAAATATGCAAATTACTTTTTAAGATATTAACTACAAATATTTGCTGTATCTTCCTAGCTATGTCTGGGGTTCACTCCTTCTCTTTGGTAGCACTGTGTCCTTCCCATGCATATCCGTGGCTCGGTCTCACTCGGACCTAAGACTGTGGTCTCTGCTCTTATTTCCGCCCATCTTCTTTCCCCTCCCTCATCAGTGTGCTTTCAGTGCAATCCTCGGATCTGGTGGGTGTGTCAGGAAGCCAGCTGCTGGCAGTGGTTTCCAGGCCCTCCTGAAAATCGCCTTCCAGCTACCCTCTTACAAACGGCTGCTTTATATTCCTATGCACAACAGGCAGGCAGCAAAAGTTCAAGTTCAAATGTAATAGTTAGCTCTCGGTAAGGAATTTCAGAGCATTAATCCAGCCTGGACTCTACACATAATCACAGCATTTGAATAAATATGGGGAGTGCTTTCAGATGGCAAATAAAATAAGATGCCTCCTCAACCCACATACTACACAAAGTGAGGTGTATTTTGAAGTCTATTAGGATAAACTGCAGTTGTTTGCTGAGCAATTCTGTGAGCTAGCTCCCCAAGTCCTGAGTACAAACACCTTCCATATTTTCAGTCCCAGGCACCCTATACTGAAGCCATGACCCTATTTTACAGTATTTCCACGTTCCTGTCCTTCCCCTCAAACTTCAGGGAAACATGGGTACATAAAGGCCATCACACAGTCCTTTTTCACCACCAATGAACTACTTTTCCATTTATCTATCTATTTAGGTCTAGCACAACTGCGCCCCAACAATCTGAACCTCAAATAAAAGGAGAAAATGGTTCTCAGTATTTAAGCTCTTATCAAAAGTAAAAAGTCTGAGTTTTCTTTCATACTTTACAATTCTCTTAAATATTTGGCATTGGACTAATTAATCTTTATCTGCTTTTCCACATGAAATAAACTACTGACACTACTAACCTCTGGGGTAATTTTACTAGAATAGGAAATGAATTCAGCGCTTATAAAGGTACTTGCAGCACCAGCATGTAATGACTCCTTCAGAATTTACTTATATTTGTCCCAGTGTAATGTATTTCAGGAAGAAATACATTGTGGTACATTTAGATTCTAAGTTTCCAAAGAGCAAAAACACATATGTGCCAGTCTTTGATTCTCGGAGTATCAGAGGTGCGCCACTAACAGAATAATGGTAAGAGCTAATATTTCTTAAAATAAGTCACTTTTCACTCTGACCAGACAGTGTCTCCACTTGTCTGCTAAGCCTCAACTCCTCGCTCATGCAAAACACTGCTGAAAAGAGCAGACACTAGAGCAGGTCCAGCAGCACGCAGAAACTTTGCATTTCTCAAGATGAGTAGCAAGTCAGTCAAAAAGTGAGAAAAGGCCACATGTGTGCTAGGCTTCCGTGGCTACCTGGAAAATACCAGCCATCCTCAGCCATGGGGAGTAGTTCTCTACTTAGCCTCTTGCTTCTATCATTTTTTCTCCCTACACTCATGAAAACGACTTCCTCTTTATCAAACAAATACTTTTCTCCAAAGGAGGCAAGGCAAAGGCAAACTCTATTGCCCATGGGCAGGTTAACAGATGCACACTCATTTTACTTTGTCTTCCTTCCGTTCTTCCTTCCTTCTTCCATTTTTTTTCTTCTTCTTTTTATTTTTATTTATTTATTTATTTTATTTTATTTATTTTTTTTTTTTGTGGGACCAGGGTTCGAACTCACGACCTTGCACTTGCCCAGCAGGCACTTGTGCCTCGGAGCTATCTCCCCAGCCCCATTTTTTTTTTTTTTAAAGACTACATTCTTTTTAATATTTTAACTATCCTCTAACTTGTAGGCCTGGACTGCTGTTGACTAGAAGGTTTGTCATTTGTCATCCTTACCAAGACTCCAAAGCCTCACCCAACTCTGATCTCTTGCCCCTTCACTGTTTTACCCTCCCTCCCTCTTCCAGCTACAACTCTGGGTCAGCTTCCCTCTTCTCTTTTTCTCATAACTATCTAGCCAATCAGTACACTCCACCAAAATATACCCAGACTTTATCTTCCCCTCACTCATCTCCATTCCACTGCCAGGCCACTACACTTGTCTTGTTTCTCTTCTGAATTATTGCAATCTCCTAACACTGCTCCTGATATCTCTGTTTCTGTCCTTTCACTCTCTATATCTTCTCTCAGAAATCACAGCTAGCCAGTCTGTAACAGCCAGCCAGCTTGAACCAGCCCAAATACCCATCAACTGATGGATGGGTGAAGAAGATGGGAGTTTTTCTTAAACAGTAGAATCCTACCCTGTCATAAAGGATAAACTCAACACATTTCTAGGTAAATGGATGCACCTTGAGACCTAAGTGAAATAAATTAGATGGGGAAGGGAGCAAAAGGGGAGAGGGGAAAGCTACGATAGGGAGGGAGGGATGGAGGGAGGGAGGGAAGGAGGGAGAGACAGAGAGAGAGAGAGAGAGAGGGAGAGGGAGAGGGAGAGAGAAAGAGGGACAGGGAGAGCGAGAGGGAGAGGGGGAGAGAGAGAGAGAGAGAGAGAGAGAGAGAGAGAGAGAGAGAGAGAAACGGGCTGGGGAGATAGCTCCATGGCACAAGTGCCTGCCTGACAAGTGCAAGGTCATGAGTTCAAAACCCAGTCCCACAAAAAAAGAAAAGAAAAATGGAAACAAAGGAGAGGTTGAAGAGCGCAGGGAAAGGAGAAAGACACAAGTTATGCTATGTACATCAACAAATTCTCTATAGTAAATGTCATCAGTATACCTAAAATGTACCAATAAAATCATAATGGAAGAGTATCACAGCTGGGGTAGTCTTTTTTTTCCTTTTCTTCTTAAAATACAGATTCAGAGGAAGTTTCAAAGATAGTAGAGATTGCATGTACTCTACAAAGTTCCCCAGTGGGTAAATTTTACCTAGTTACACAGCAGTGCCAAAACCTAGAGTTTGTCATGAAGTGTGTGCAGTTCTATGGTACTTTTTCACCTGTGTAGATCTGTGGCTCTATCTCTGCAATCAGGGCCCAACACAGCTGGAGTCACTCACCACCAACCCCTGCTATAGAGATGGATCAAATGTAAATAAACCTGGTCTTTTTTCCTGTTCCAAAAAAAGATACCAAAGTAGTCTCTAACCAGAAAGGTCTCCTCCATGGTGATATTTGCTTTCCTCCCCATCAACCCAAATCCTTGGAAATTACTAATCTGTTTTTCAATTACAAAACTGTGTCATTTGGTTAATGATATATACATGGAATCATAAACTGAATGACCTTTAAAGATTGGCCTTTTTCTTTCTCCATAATGTCTTTAAAATCCAACGAAGCTGTTGTATATATAAATCACTTCCCCTTTTATTGCTAAGCAGTCTGGTATGACGCTGGTGTACACCTAACAGCTTCTTTTTTTTTTTAAACCTTTGTTTGTTTATTCACTCGTTTTTATGGCCGGCTCAGCCTGCCTAGAGGGCAGGGCTGGCGCAGCATGTGGTGCCGGGGATCGAACCGCGGTCCCTGAAGCCGCCTAAGCTTTCCCAAGCAGGCGCTTTAGACCACTGAGCCATCCCGCCAGGCCCCAGACCTAACAGCTTCTGACCCAAGCACCCACTGAAGGGTATTTTGACTGTTAACCAGTCGGGTATTAAAAAGACAGGGGTGCTATGGACCACTATGTACAAGCATTTACATGAACAGAACTTTGCACTGGTACAAGCCAGGACAGTTCTCTTAAATCATAAATCACACCCAGCTACCTTCTCTCCAAGCTCCAGCTCGTGACCTCTGACCTCACCTACCAATCAGCCCCCTTGATTTATTCCAGGCACACCAGCAACACTCTGACCTCACTGCCTGGCATGCTCTTTCCCCAGATGTCTGCAAGCTATTTTATAAGAATATATCCTCATCAAGACCTTTCCTGACCACCCTCGATCAACTATCCCTCTAATATTTTTATACCCCTTTGCATTTTCTTATTTTTATTTATCTTATTGGTACCAGAAATCAGCCCCTGGCTGAGCTTGATCCTTAGCCCCATCTTATCATTTTTTAAAGAAATTATACATTTTGCTTATTTAGTTTATGTAGTGTTTATCTCCCCTACTAGCAAGTCAACTTTGTGAGAGCAAAGATGTTTTCTATTTTGTTCCCTGCTGTTCCCAGTACTTAGAACAGTGCCTGGCAGGAGGAAGCAGTTACACATTGGAAGAGCAAAGATGACTGAATGGGTTCTTCTCTTAGATTCTTAAAACTATTTTCTAAACTTTGCAATTTTTTGGCCAAATTAATTTTTCAATCAAATATTATTAAGGACTTAAACAGATTTAAATGTTCCCAAGTAATCCAAAGAGCCACATTAATATTTATAACCTATCTCCACTTACGAGAGTCTAGACTGGGGCCAGGGATATAACTCAGTGGCCCAAGAACCTGCCTGGTAAGTGCAAGATCCAGGATTCAATTCCTAATACCACAAAAAAGTCTATACTGGTATGAAAGCAAAATAATACACTTTTTCTACCATCTTTCCTTTTGAGGAGCCACAATTTCTTTTTCCTGTATTTTTTTTTTTTTAAATGTATTTAGCACAAAGTCTACAGAGTCTCACTGTACACATCGGACTCTTAGTGGTTCTCCTGTTTTCAACCTCTCAAGCACTAGGATTACAGGCACACACCACCACGCCCAGTCTCAATCTCCATCTCAGCACACCCTGGAGGCAGGGCCAGCATAGCACACTGGGGGAGAAGCCTCAATTTCTTTGTAAAAGTATCTTATAATCTTAGTTTGACTTTTTTTTTTTTTGTCTTTTTGAGACAGGGTCTCGCTATGCAGTTGAGGTTGGCCTTGAGCTCACTTTTGTAGCCCAGGCTGGTCTCGAACTTGCACCAATCCTCCTGCCTCAGCTTCCTGAGTGCTGGGATTACAGGCGTGGGCCACCACGCCCGGCTTGACATTTTTTTTTTAATTTAATATTTTTATTGTTTAAATTTGACAATGGTTATATTACATATTTTCATCATCAGATCAGTTTAGATTAATACATATAGGTATATAAGATTGATCAAACAATTAAACATTAACACTTTTAAATCAACATTACTTTTTTCTTTTCCTCTTTCTTTTTTTTGAAAGTTGACATTATTTTTTTTTAGAATCTTTTATTTTATTTATTATTTTTATTCTTGTTTCAGAACCTTTGTTTGTTTATTCACTCATTTTTATGGCCAGCTCAGCCCGCCCCGAGGGCAGGGCGGGAGCAGCATGTGGTGCTGGGGATCGAACTGCAGTCCCTAAAGCTGCTCAAGCTTCCCCAAGCAGGCGCTTTAGACCACTGAGCTATCCCGTCAGGCCCCGAAAGTTGACATATTGCATATTGTCCTCACAATTGTTCTACAGAGTACAGTGGACATGACCCATCTCCCTATTGATGTTGCTTAGGGAAAAAAAAACAAAAAAACAAAAAGAATATACTTCTCTTTGGACTAAGAAGAAGCAGATACATACACAGTCAAATGTTCCGCACTTGCAGTGGGCCACCACTGAAGCTTGTAATGTTGGAGGCTATTAAATCTAAGCCTCCTAAAGCTCATCTCACCAATCTAGCTCTGCGTTTCATGCATTGTAATTAAGCTTTTTTTTTTTCTTGATGGGTGGTCAAGGGCAAGTCGAAGCAAGACCTGTATAACAAAACATTCATTTTTTTGTATTTTCCAGGGAGTTTGACATTTTTTGAACTAAAACTATTTCTATCTTTCTTTCATGCTTCCTTATTACCTTATACAAAAGAGTGCTCTGGATATAATAAATGTGAGATAGTTATAGATTTCTTCAAGTGATATCAATGAAAGAAAAGACTACTGTCATCTTTGACACCTGCAAGGGTTCGTTTTTATTTTATTTTATTTTATTTATTTATTTTTTTTTTTTTTGTGTGTGGGACCGGGGTTCAAACTCACGACCTTGCACTTGCCCAGCAGGCACTTGTGCCTCAGAGCCATCTCCCCAGCTCCCAAGGGTTCGTTTTTAGGACCCTTTAGGATATCAAAGTTCTGAAATGGTCAAGTCTTCATGTCAAATTTGCATATAATCTATGTACATTCAGTAATACCTACTTGTTATATTTTATTGGTTAGGAAATAATAAGGAAAAGTCCATGCATTCAGTACAGAGATTTTTTTTTCAAACAATATACACAGTTAGCTGGCAGAATGAATGGATGCAGAACCTGCAGAGACAGAGGCCCAATGGACCAGCTCTTACAGAAACACACTGTTTTTGACTCTTTACCATTAAAAGTGATATATAAACTAATGTTGTCTTTAAAAAAACTGTCCTATCCTTTTTACATCAAGTCCATTTTCATTAACGTATATAGGAAGATTTACTTATTTATAATAAGTCTTACAAATGTCTTAAAGATATTTATTTATTTATTTATTTATTTATTTATTTATTTATTTATTTATTTGTCTTTTTGAGACAGGGTCTCACTATGCAGTTCAGGCTGGCCTTGAGCTCACTTTGGTAGCCCAGGCTGGTCTCAAACTCGCGCCAATCCTCTTGCCTCAGCCTCCCAAGTGCTGGTATTACAGGCGTGCGCCACCATGCCTGGCTTAAAGATATTTTTAAAATAAGCCGTAAGCCCAGGCAGCCTGAGAAGAAGAATCCTAGATATTCAGAAGTGTCTTTCAAGAATGCTATGTGCACTTTTCCTGAGGCAGTATGAATGGTTCTCCCGCCACACCAATGTGCTGGCAACAGCTGGCTGGAAATTCTGTCATGGGGCTTTTTATTCTTGTATCCTAAGGTATAGGAAAACAGGTAGAGTATGCTTCCATTTCTGTAGGGAGAACAGGAGCTACAAGAACCATGTTTGCATATTTAGTTATATTTCCAAAAGAATACTAAATGAAAAGCTTGGTTCAGCCAAACAGCTCAATGGATTAAAGCACCTGCATGCAGGGGAAGGGGCCACAGGTTCAAGCCTGTGCACTGAGATGGCAACTGAGACTGGGCGTGGTGGCACACACCTGTAATCCCAGCTCTTGGGAGGCTGTAAACAAGCAGATCACTGTGAGTCCAATCTAGTTATGAGACCTTGAAAACCCTGTAGACCCTTCCCATAAATAAATAAATAAATAAATAAATAAATAAATAAATAAATAAATAAATAGTTTTGTAAAAATGGCTGCTTATAGAGGAACAGAAAATAGATGGGCACTGTAACTCTCCAAATGGAGTTTACTTTACAGTTCCAACTTTGAAAATGAAATGTCTTACATTTAGAAACCAATCAAAACAATTCAGAAATTAACCAAAGAGAAGAATAAGCAATTTCTAAAAGTTGAAAGCAAGCTGTTAAAAAAGCCCAATACTAAGTAAGTATGCTAAAACTGTGCCCAATCAGACCAAAAAAAAAAATTACAGTGACATAAAAATGCATCATCGTGCCCATATATCCTTGCTAAGGTTTATATTTTGGGCACCTCCAAAGTTAATGCTCAAATGTGATCTCTAATACAACAGCACTGACCAGGGACCATCAGGAGGCGATTATGCTATTAATGGCTATGGCCTCCTAAATGAGATTAGTGCCTTTATAAAAGCATTGAAAATGCCCACCTGTCAATCATCTACTAGGGAGGTTGAGGCAGGAGGACTACAAGTTCATGACCAGCCTGGGCAACTTAGTGAGACCTGTCTTAAAATCAAAAAGGGCTGGGGATGTAGCTCAGTGGTAGAGTTTGCCTAGTATAAGGCCCCTGGATCCATCTCCAGTAATGCCCAAAGAAGACAGGACCAACCAAGACCACCCCTCAGCCCTTTCTCAGTGAAGACCCAAGAGCAAGGCACCATATGAACATAAAGTAGAAAGCAAGAGCTGCCGGTGCTGAGGACTTGTCAGCCTCTGTAATTGGGAGGAACAAATGTTATTATTATTTTATTTTTATTTATGTTTTTACATTACGGCTGCCTTGGGGGGATGCAGCATATGGTGTCAGGTATCAAACCACAATCTCTGTGGTTGCCTAAGCTTGCCTAAGCAAGCACTTTAGACTGCTGAGCCATCCTGCCGGCCCCCAAACTGTTATTATTCATAAATTACACAGTCTAAGGTATTTTGTTATAGCATCCCAGAGGAAATAAAAACAATTATTTACAGAGTATATAACCAAATTTAAAAAGCACCAATAATCTCATTTTTTGTAACACTACTGATATAACCCTTAGTCAATTAAACTCTCCCTTAACCACCCACACCAAATAAGGCACCATGCTAAAGTGCTTTGGAATCAGGGTTTTACACATGAGAGAAAAAATATGATGCTTAAGAAGTGAAAAGACTGGGCCCGGCAGGATGGCTCAGTGGTCTAAAGTGCCTGCTTAGGAAAGCTTGGGCAGCTGCAGGGACTGCGGTTCAATCCCCGGCACCACATGCTGTGCCAGCCCTGCCCTCAGGGCAGGCTGAGCTGGCCATAAAAATAAATAAATAAACAAACAAAAGTTCTGAAACAAGAAAAAAAGAAATGAAAAGACTGATTTGAAATCTCAAATTCAGTCAGAAAGTCAGTATAAATTCATGTTTTACTTTTCTCTGTATAAGATATAGCTCTGTCCCCTAAAAAATATTGGAAGGCATTGAGAGCCCAGCGGTATCAATGAGCATCTCTAGTGCCCACACTCTGTCTCTAAATGCAATTTTCAACTTCAAGGAACAAGAGCACAGTGATGACAGACACTTTTCAGACAAGTAACCAAGCAGCAACCCCAAGCCCACTTATTTACCGCACAGTGCAACACTGCAATTAAACCCAAATACTGAGGGCTTATTGTTTTAATAAGAAATAACAATATGGCAGTTTCAAAACACGTTAATAGTATATTTGCAATAACTGGCACATTGCGTATGGTTGTCCAATACTGAGGGTTTAGGTTAGAAAAAGAACACCTCATACATTAACATCTTTTGTCTTAAGAGGAAAACACCCCATGCCATAGCTGTACTACTGCTAGTGTAGAACATCTTACTTGAAAGGAGAGATTGCTGTGATCACATTAAAAGGATAGGGAAGAGAGACAGAGGCTCCCACTGGCCCAGAAAGAGAATGTGAACACCAGAAATACAAAGCTTCATTTAACTGTGAGGCACATGTTATAATACCAGCACTTGGAGGCCAAAGCAAGAAGAGCACCCTAAGTTCCAAGACAGACCAGGCTACATATGAATTCAGGGCAGCTGAATAACATAGTAAGATCTTGTCTCAAAAAGTCCAAGGAAGGGGAGGAAAGAGCATAAAGATTCAACTGAGGCATGCCTATACTTTCAGCACCCTGAAAGACTGGGGCAGAAGAATCTCAAGTTCAACTCCAGCCTAGACAAAATTGCAAGATTTGTCTTTAAAAGGGGGCGGGGGGCGGGGTGCACTGTGGAGACAGCTTATCAGGGATAAGCTTAGGATACTTCTGGAACAGCAGAAGGGTGTGTAAAGGGATGATACGACACTCAACCCAATGGACTGAAGCAGACTCATATATTTAAGTCCATATACAGTAACCATAATTATATTAGAAAACAAATAAAATCAAGCTTGCCAATTGTTCTGATTGTGTTTATGTGTCTCCAAAGTTTCACACAGTGAAGCGGGGATGGAGGCAGCTGACTCTGGAGCACACAATGTCAGGAGATGATGGAAGCGCAGGAGGAGGCCTGCTTCCCTCCGAACTGCAGCTTCTGCCGCCTTCTGTTGCCCTGAACAGCTGTCCCTCTGCCGTGAGCCACCTGGTCCTGGACCGAGACCTCCAAACTGGGAGCTAAATGAACCTCTCCTCCTTTAACTTTGCATGTTAGGTCTTTTGTCTCAGCAACACGAGACAAGTAACTGGAGATTATATTCAATATTCACTGGACATTGCTAGGGCACAAATTCAATACTTCAAAATGTGATACATAAAAGAATGAAGCATCTACCCTGACTTTTAAGTTTTAAGCAGCTGATAAGGCAAAACTACTCACACAATAATCATAGCTAATAAATGTAAAAAGTATAGATTAGAATAAATCCAAACACTTTGCAATATGTAATGAAATAATGTATTTAAGCAACTAAATAATAAGGGTGGCTAAAATATCCAGCCAAAAGTTGATAGCAAACTTTGTAAGAGATGGATTATGTGAACGAGGCCTAACCCTACATAGTATTCTGTGTATCACTGAGAATGAGAAAAGTAGACAATTTACACCATCCACAGTGACAAAACAGAAGACTATGAGGGGTTCTTCTACCTCCCAGCCCAATCTCAATCTTCTGTCAATCAGTTTTCCAGATATGTCAACCACTTTAGAAGAAAAAAAAGAGCTGAAATAGTATGATACATGACACAATAAAAGCCACCGGGCATGGTGCTGAACACCTGTAATGCCAGCACTGGGGAGGCCGAGGCAGGAGGATTGCCAGGAGCTTGAGGCCAGCCTGGGGTATACAGAGAGTTCAAGGCCAGTCTTGAACTACACAGTAAGACCCTCTCTCCCTGTTTCCCTCTCTCTCTGCCTAGACTACAGCAATATTATAACCGTTAATTAAACAAATGACATAGCAAAAACAGGTGTTGTAAGAGAAAGAAGAAAATAGTTATAGAGGGGCTGGGAAGATAGCTCTGAGGCACAAGTGCCTGCCTGGCAGGTGCAAGGTCATGAGCTTGAACCCCAGTCCTGCCAAAAAGAAAAAAAAAAAAAAAAAGAAGAAGAAAATAGTTATAGAGTACACAAAATTTAAGATATTTATTAACTGTATGTAAATATTTTATTGCATTATGATTTGAACAAACTATAAAGAGTTACTTTGAGATACCTACAAACTACTAAATATGCCTTGCCTATTATAGGACAGTAAGAAATTTTAGCACCCTGAGATTTCTTTTTACTATTTTGTTTTTTTGGTACCGGGAATCGAACTCTGGGTCTTGCGCTTGCTAGGCAGGCGCTGCACCACTGAGCTACATCCCTGTCTCTACCCTGAGATTTCTATGGCTTAGATTTTCAATGTCCCCCAAAAGCCACATGTGTTCAGAGGTAGGGGTGAATGGGACATGTGGTGTTATACTCTTCTGTGGATGAATCCACTGCTGTGTTCATAGCTAATTCCCTGTTAGGAGGTGGTCAGAGGCAGGTCATGTGGGGAGAGGGTGGCCTGAAAGGGGTTGTTTCCCTTCCAGCTCCTCCCTTCTCTCGGCTTCCTGTGGCCTTGGGATGAGCAGCTCCCTCCTCCCGTGGCCTACTATGCTGCTGCTATCCATAGCCAACATATTACAAAGTAAAAGCACGAGCGTAAATATCCCTCTCCTCTTAAATTGTGGGTGTCATGGGTACTGTCCCAGAAACAAGTAAGTGACTAGGACAATTGTGGAGTGCAAGAAAGGTATAGACTTCATTTCCAATTAATTATGAAAGAGTAGCTGATGTTACATTTACTCTAAGCAACAAAACAGTTTGTAGACACTGAACAATAGCAAGCAAAGCATGATGAATCTTCAGAAAAAGTACAAGAACAAAGCCTATATCGAACCTAAAACATTATACTCAAGGAAAAGAAGGCAAGCAAAGGCAAGCAGGCTAGGGTAGAAAAGCAGCAGTCCCAGTTAGGGATGCCGGGACAGCATGGTAGATTGTGAGTAACAAGAGAGTGAGAAAAGGGAAACTAGAAAAGTATCATTAAAACTTAGCACAGAAATTCCCTTTGGTCTTCGGTCAACTCCCAAACTGCACATGGTCAAAAGCAAGACTGCGGGACACCTACCAGAAAAATACTGCTAGGGAGTTTGTCGGCGGAACAGAAATCTTCAATGGTTACACAGCACTAAAACAATGTTTCAGATTCAGCTTGAAAAGCACTAAGGTGAGAATGCAGAAAACTGTCCCTTGGGGGTAAGGGCTATGAGCATGGGCAAAGTACACCAACCTCACAGATCCTAAAACCAAGCCACACCAGATCAAGGTGATCTGCCTGTAATTTAACCATGCAAGAGAACAAACCAGGCCCTGTACAAGGTCCAGAACCTCTACAACTGGCCTTTGTGTCTAACATACAAAGAAAAGTCACCAAACATGGAAAGAATCAGTAAAATTGACCAATAAATGAGATTAAAGTGGATGAAAACAAAATTAGAGGTAATCTAGGTACTGGAGCTAGCAAGTTAAGCCCTATAATTTATAACTACAGTTAGTACATTAAAGAATTTAGAATCTCCAAACTATGTATAACCTACAAATATAAATATAGTGTGAAACTGTAAAATATCTGAAATTAAGAATTTACTAGGTAAAAAAAAAAAAAAAAAAAAAGAATTTACTAGGTAGTTTTAGAAGTTTAAAAAAAAAATCCTCATATATAAGAAAAACACAAGCCAGGGGTGGTGGTGCACGCCTGTAATCCCAGCACTTGGGAGGCTGAGCCAGGAGGATCGGTGTGAGTTTGAGACCAGTCTGGGCTACAAAAGTGAGCTCAAGGCCAGCCTGAACTGCATAGCAAGACCCTGTCTCAAAAACAAAAAAACCAGCCAGGCCAGGTGGCTCACACCTGTCATCCCAACACACAAGAGGCTGAAGTAGAAGGACTGGTGTAAGTTTGAGGCCAGCCTGGGCTACAGTATGAGTTCAGGGCCAGCAAGAACTGCATAGTGAGACACTGTCTCTGAAACACATAAAAAAGAAGAAAAAAATACAAAAGACCCAAAAAGTAAACAAAAAGACTCTTTAAAGTAAAGGTCAGCAGCAAGTCTGTCTGGTAAGTGCAAGGACCCACGTTTGATCCCCAGTACAGAGTAAGCTGCATAGTGAGACCCTATACCAAATAAATAGGCAACACTATCATTCAGATAAGCTTCAAGGAAAATACTTACTTTGGAATTAACAACAACAAAAAAGAAATCCATAATGAAACTATTGTACTTTAAAAAAAAAAAAAAAAAGAAGACATCAAAGAGGATGTGAGAAAATATAAAGATATTTCCTGTTCCCGGATAGCCAAAATCAACATTATAAAAGGGAACATACTTCCAAAAATGATATAATACAATCCCAATCAAAATACCAATAGTGTTCTTCACAGAACTAGAGAAAACTACCCTAAAATTTATATGGAGCCAGAAAAAAGACAGCAGAAAAGCAAACCTGGATCTGGGAATGGTGGCAGCATGCGTACAATCCCAGCACTCAAGAGATTGTGGCAAGAGAAATGTTCAAGTTTGAGGCCAGCCTGAGCTATGTAAGTTTAAGGGCAGACTGAAAATACATAGCAAAACTTTGTCTCAAAAAAAAAAAAAACTTTTGTTAAAAAATTAGAGACATGCAAAGCAATCCTGGTTAACAAGAGCAAACAGGAAGCCATCACCACAATCCTAGATTTCAAGTTATATTACAAGGTTCTAGTGATAAAAACAGTATGGTACTGACACAAAAGCAAGACACATGGATCAGAGGAACAGAACAGAAGGCGCAGAAACAACCCTAGGCACATTCAGCCATCAGAACTCTGATAAAGTGGCCAAACACTGTAGGAAAGGCAACATTTTTGACAAACAAATGGTGCTGAGAAATTGGCTACACATACACATAAAGTTGACTCTAGGCCTATATTTCACATGTACTAATCTAAAATCAAAATAGATCGAAGAGCTAAATATTAAAACAGAAATAATCTGCTGGAAGATGAAACAGGCAAAACTCTTGAAGACAGAGGTATAGGCAAGGACTTTCTAAAGCAAGTGGTTCTCAACCTTTCTAATGCTGTGACTCCACAATACAGTTCCTCATGTTGCAGTGACCCCAAACCAAAAAATAATTTTGGTGGCTACTTCAAAACTATAATTTTGCTACAGTTATGATTCAGAATGGCTTTAAGTGACCCCTGTGTTTTGGTCGTTCGACCCTCACCGGGGTTGCGGCCCACAGATTGAGAACTGCTGTTCTAGAGAATCCCAACTACACAACAAATGACATCTAGAATCAACAAATGGAATTATATTAAAAATCTTCTGCAAATCAAGCAAAACAACAGAGTAAAGGGACAACCTACACAAGGGGAGAAGTTGTTGCCAGCTACTTCTTAGACAGTGGGCTAGTACCTAGAATATACAAAGGACTGAAAAAGAAAAAAAATGATAAGGCTCTCAAGCTGGGCACAGTGGCCTGTACCTTTAATCTCAGCAATTGGGAGTCAGGAGTATCACCATGAGCTAAAAGGGAACATGGGCTACATAACAAGAGCTCATATAAAAATGAAAAGGGGGCCAGGGAGATAGCTCCATGGCACAAGTGCCTGCCTGGCAAGTGCAAGGTCATAAGTTTGAATCCAGGTCCCAGAAAAAAAAAAAAAAAAAGAAAAGAAAAGGAACAGAAAAAGAAAAAGTCTCTCAAAATAAAGGACCCAATCAAAAAAAAAAAAAATGCATGAGCAAATGAAACTAAGACAGTTGTCAGAAGAAATACAAATGGCCAATATATATATATGAAATGTTTAACACCGCTGGCTGTTACAGAAATGCAAATTAAAACAACACTGAGATTTCATCTTAATCCAGAAAGAATAGCTATATCAAGAAAGCAAAAAATGGGGTCAGAGAGAGAGCTCCGTAGAACAAGCACTTGCCTGGCAAGTGAAGGGTCCTGAGTTCAACCTGATACCGGAAAAAGAAAAAAAAAAAAAAAGAAGGCATAAAATAACAAACACTTCCTATCATGTTTTAACTGTTTTTCTTTAAAATTAAAAAAAAAAAAAGAAAAAGGTAGTGAAACTACAGGAGGAGGGAGGAGTCCTCTACATATTGTTGGTGTGAATGTAAACTAGTATAACCACTATGGAAATCAGAAGAGATTCCTCAAAAAACTAAAACTAGAAATTCCAATTGTCCCAGCACTTCCCCTGCTAGGTACCCTCTCCAAAGAGTTAAAGATATTATATCACAGTGAGACAAGCAAAATCCATGTTTATTGTAGCCCCTAAATTTTAATACCTGCCTAAATGTCCATCAACATATCAATGAATACAGAAAATGTGGAATTTAACACACTGTAGTGCTACTCTCCACAAAGAATGGTAAATCCAAGCCACGTGCAGAAAAATGGATGCACCTTGCTATTACATTAAACTAAATAAATGTGGACACGTGAAATAAAACTCACATGATTTCTCTTATATGAGGAAGCCGAAGTGCAAACAATGTAAAGGTCAAATGAAACACCAGTAACAGGAACAGGGAGTTAAATCATCTGCAAAATGATCAAGGGATAGCGGCTAGAGGGAGGGCAAGAAAGCGAAAATAAAAACAATTAAGATATGCTATGCACACAGACAACCCCACCTAACAAGAGCAGCCATTATGTATTGCAATCATGTCCTAACAATTTTTTGTATTTTAAATACAAAAGATACTAAGTATGTGAGAGAAGACATGTGATGCCTACAATTTATGTTAAGATAAGTTATCAGAATCAAAAACAAAAAACTGTTGATAGCTGCCAAAACTTATTAATAAGCAAATGAGAGTACATTATGCATAAGAGACACAAAATCTCAACAGCTCCAATATGACTGAAAAGCGCACCTCTGAAGCCTCTTCTAAGATTCAAAGCAAAGCAAACTATCAGTCTCTATAAAAATAAAAAAGGAAGTAAAGTTCCTCTAATATCAGCAACCCCAGGTAAACACTCTCATCCCAAAAGGTACAAGAAAGTGAATAGAAAGGAAAGCGGCCAAAGTAAGATTGAAACCCAGCTGGGCCAATGCTACGACGCAGTAGAGCCTTGTGCCTGGCCCCGGGGCCTGGCTGTGGGGAGACACCGTGGGCCAGTTTCAGCCCTGTGGCCTACCTTGGGCTGGCTCTGCTTGCTGTCTATGTTTCCCTCAGAGGATGCTCCGATCCGCGCACCTCCCATTTCCTGGGGCTGCCACTGCACCTTCAGTTTTACACTAAGAACTGTGCTCTCATGGGCTCCTGGCAGGAACTGTGACTCTGTCTCCCACTTCTGCCTGGACTCTCAAGACTTTCTGAGATCTAGATGGAAACCTCTGAGATCCCACAACTATTAGTTTTACTTCGTTAGAGAAACTATATTTCCCAAAAGGTTTAAAAATTAGTTCAGGAAACCCTTAGGAAAAGTATGACTATAGGAGCCAGGCAAAAACATGTCATTGGGACATATATACTCAATGGAGGAAATCTGGCTCTTGCTCTTTGGTATTCACTTTCACGTCATGGTAGAACTGACAGGATGATCAGACAGCTCAGAACAGAAGCTGTGCAGCGAAGTGAGGCCAAAGTGCGAAAGGCCTCTTCACATTCATACATCCTGGGCTGACTGCAAACGTAATGCAAGGTGAGTTTGCTGTGAAGAAAATAAAGCCAAAATAAAACAACATAATGAATGTAACTGGGGGACAAAATGGAAAGTTGTTTTCACTCAGGGTGACTACATGAAAGTTCAAAGATATGGCTACTTGCTTCGGTAAGGCAAGCCTGCAGTCGAGGGGAATAACTGGTAGAAAAACAATTTAGTTGTAAAGGTACAAAGAATGGTGAGGACTAAATAAAAACAAGTGAGCTGGGCGGGATGCCACACACCAGTAAGTCCAGCATTTGGGAGATCCAGGCTGGTGTGGGCTACACAGTGACTTCAAGATTAGCTTCACATACACAGCCAGACCTCTGTCTCCCACCCACCCCCGAAAATCCTCTCAATAAATAAATAAATAAATAAACAAACAAACAAACAAATAAATAAATGATTTGTAATTCCACAACAAATCGGTACATACCAATGTGTTCAGATAAATGTTAGCATTCTTAAACATTTCAAGGTAACAAGATAAAGTTAACCAAGTAAAACACTCAACCTAGTATCCAACACATAACAATTAAGCGATTTAGGTTTCCCATTCCTTGGGCTGCTAGTCTTCACAAGCTCCACGACATAAATGGTTGGCTTATGAGTGGCTCTGAGTTCCATCCACAATGGCACCCTGAGAAATGTTATTTTTAAGGTACTGGGGCTGTTTGTAATAAATCACACACATGTCAACAGACTCCTAAATTAGCAATTTATTTTAAATGCTCACAAATTCTGCCTGGTATTCAGGAAACCTTACTTGATAAAGTGCTGGACTTAAAGAGTTTATGGTCTTTGGTGTGTGGGGATAACCCGGACTCAAACTTAGTACCTTGTGCTTGCCAGGCAGGTACTATGTCACTGAGCTATCTCTTCAGCCCAAGTTTACGGTCTTAAAGAGGAAGTTTAGGGGTATCTATTTATTTATTTATTTTTATTTTATTTTTTTCTTTTTTTGAGACAGGGCCTTGCTATGCAGTTGAGGCTGACCTCGACCTCACTTTTGTAGCCCAAGCTGGTCTTGAACTCACACCAATCCTCCTGCCTCAGCCTCCCAAGTGCTGGGATTACAGGAGTGAGCCACCATGCCCGGCTGGGGTATCTATTTAGAGAAATCACATTGTAGAAGTTCTAAGTTATGAGTTCAGTGGTTTAAAAAATTAAATGGCTGCCGTCCTGGCCCCACCCCAAGAGAACACTAAGCCAGCAAGTGAGACTGGGCATGGTGGCGCACACCTGTAATCCCAGTGCTTGGGAGTCTGATCTGTGTAGTAAGACCCTGTAAACTCTGTACTAAATACATTTAAAAAAAAATTTTAAACAACTTCTCAGGCTTGTTTGTATTACTAAACAGGACCATGTAATATGCCTGTCCCTTATGTAGTACTAAATAGTATGCAATAATCAACTCAATTAACTGAGTAATAAATGTTCATTTGATAACCACCTAGTAAAGCTATTACATAGTTTAGATTTTGAAATTTGCATTATGTTTTCCTCTGCAGAAGCAGGACAAAAATAAGGTATTTTTCTCTTCCAGCTCAAAAACTCATCTAATTATGAAGAATTCCATGCTCAACTTGGAGTACCTGCTATGTGATATACATTGCATTAAACAGTGAAGAACAGACACCAAAGATTTAAGTTCTATAATCTGAAATCTACTGGCATTAATAAATTCAGTCAGTCTTTCACCCAATGATCAATCAATAAACAAACATTTATTGAGCATGTGTTTTCTGTGGGATTATGTTAGGACTTAGCAGGACCAAAAATGATAAAATCTTTGATTTTATAATGCTTATCTTTTAGTAAGGTGGGAGAAGGCACACAATGAAATAATGTCATTTGCACATAAAAACCAAACACCTCTCTGCTGAGGCAATACTGAGTAAGAGACTTACCTGAAAGAATCAGGAGAGACAGTCACGTAACTATCTGGGGAAAGATTATTTCAGGAAGAACAATGCGATCTATGCAGGCCTTCATGTGGAAACAGTGAATGCTTTATTTATTTATTTCGTATTTTAGGGAAGGGTCTACAGGGTATTCAGGGTCTCACTACTAGATCGGACTCATAGTGATCCACCTATTGACAGCCTCCCAAGAGCTGGATTATAGGCATGCACCATCTCAGTGCGCCCTGGGGGCAGGGTTCGCATGGCAGGCCTGGGGATCAAACCCCTAGTCCTTTCGCCTGCTTGCAGGTGCTTTAATCTGCTGAGCCATTTGGCCGGCCCTACATTCAATGCTTTAATGAAACATTAAAGAATGTGATGAGAATATGAGAAGGAGCAAAACACCAGGAGCTATATAGTCAGAGAGGATGGTAAAAAAACCAGATCATACAGAGTTCAAAAAGCCACCAGAGCCAGGCGTGGTGGCGCACGCCTGTAATTCCAGCACTTGGGAGGCTGAGGCAGGAGGATCAGTGCAAGTTCGAGACCAGCCTGGGCTACAAGAATGAGCTCAAGGCCAGCCTGAGCTGCATAGCGAGACCCCGTCTCAAAAAGACAAAAAAAAAAAGCCACCAGAGGGGCTGGGGAGATAGCTCCATGGCACAAGTGCCTGCCTGGCAAGTGCAAGTTGTAAGTTCAAATCTCGGTCTCACCTCACCCCCAAAAGCTTAATTCTCAAGTAGATGAGAAAACCAATAAAATTATTTGAGTGATAAGTACCATTTTGGCCCTCTCTCACCCCCCCACGCCCCTCCCTTTTGGTACTGAAGACTGAATTCAGAGGATTTAAAATGAGCTAGATCCCCACTCCTTTTTGTTTTGTTTTGAAACAACATCTTTATTTAGTTGCCCAGGCTGGGTTTTTTTGGTTGTTGTTGTTGTTGTTTTGCAGAACCGAAGTTTGAACTCACGACCTTGCACTTGCCAGGCAGGCACTTGTGCCATGGAGCTATCTCACCGGCCCTCTTCTCTCTTTCTTGTTCTGCTCCCTATTTGATCATTTTCCTATTTTAAAATATTTTGGTCCTTCTTTACTCTTTTGGTTTCTTTTTTTTTTTTAAAGAATGTATTTTATTGATTTATTATTATTATTTTTTCTTGTTTCAGAACCTTTGTTTATTCACTCAGCTTTTTTTATAGCCAGCTCAGCCTGCCCCGTGGGCAGGGCTGGTGCAGCATGTGGTGCCGGGGATTGAACCGCGGTCCCTGAAGCCGCCCAAGCTTCCCCAAGCAGGCGCTTTAGACCCCACTGAGCCATCCCGCTGGGCCCCACTCTTTTGGTTTCTTATACTAGAAGAACAACATGGTATTCACAGGTGGGTCCAATCTATTTCACTTAAAGGGCACAGACTCAGGGTGTAACCATTTTCCTAGAACTGGCTCGACCACATTCTTTTTATGGTAGAGTAGTGCTCCACGGTATAAAAGAATCACATCTTTATTCATCAACTGATGGACACTTGAGTTGTTTCTACGACTGGGCTATTACAAACTTTTCTGCTACAAACACAGTGTGCACGTGTTACTGTGGTGTGATGCTCTTAATCTGGTGGGGGGCGATACCTGGGAGGGGAATGGCTGGGTCAAATAGAAACTACTCCTAGTTTTTTTAGAAATCTCCACTCTGGTTTCTACAGTGGTTGCACCAGTCTACCAGTCAACACTCCCATCAACAGGAAAAGAGTTCCTTTTGCCACACAGTCCCTCCAGCATTTGTTGTTGGCCGAGTTCTTTATGTTAGCCATTTTTTCTGGGGTAAGGTGGAATCTCAGCTTTTTTTTTTTTAAAGAACTTTTTATTTTATTTATTTATTTTTTTCTTGTTTCAGAACCTTTGTTTGTTTATTCACTCATTTTTATGGCCGGCTAAGCCTGCCCTGAGGGCAGGGCTGGCGCAGCATGTGGTGCCGGGGATTGAACCCCGGTCCCTGAACCCGCCCAAGCTTTCCCAAGCAGGCGCTTTAGACCACGGAGCCATCCCACCGGGCCCTCAGCTTTCTTTTAATTTGCATCTCTTGAAACACCAGTTAATGTTTAAATTTTTTCATGTATTTATTTTGTGTGTATCTCTTCATCTGAGTAGTATGTATTCATCTCAGAGGAGCATCGGTTTTGAAATGAATTTCAATAACAAAAACCTCAGCACTATAAAAATACCCTTCCTCCATATATAAGTCTTCAAAACCCACTGCGTATTTTACACTTATAACTTACATGACAACTTCTCTATGGACAAAATGAAGTCTAATTTTATTAAAAAAAAAAAAGTTATGCTTAATATAAAAGTACTTTCATTTTTTTTTTTTTTTTTTTTTTTTTTTTTTTTTTTTTTTTTTTTTTTTTTGTGGGACCAGGGTTCGAACTCACGACCTTGCACTTGCCCAGCAGGCACTTGTGCCTCGGAGCTATCTCCCCAGCCCCCTATAAAAGTACTTTCATACTGTGTAGAGTGAAGCATTTGGCCTTGCTCACACAATCTGACCTTCATCTAGCCTCTGGAGGTTAGTATCTGGACAGTTAGAATGTTATGCCTGGGGCCAGTCAGATAGCTCAGCAAAGTAAATGCCTCCTTAGGCAATCACAGCACCAGGGTTGGATCGCTGGCCCCCTCCAGGGTGCACTGAGCAGACCACCAGTCCAAGCTGCATAGTGAGATCCTGCACCAAATACATTTTTTAAAAAAAAGAACGTTATGCCTGCCAGGAGTAACTGTTTCCCTGGGAACCTTGGGTAATGCTAGAGTCTAACAATATGATTTCGAAGCAGACTTGCAAATCCCATACAGTATTAGGGGCTGGTAACACTAGCAACACCAACAAGGTGACACAGTGCAGGCTTCAGGGCACAATTATTGGTTGATGTCCACACAGATCAACTACATGAGCAAGAAGACTCAGGTGATCTTCTGAGGAACATCCTCTGTGCAGCAATAGGAGGAAAAAAAATACATCCTGTCTCCACAGCCATCGGACAAGGAAAGTTCCATTTCTGGACTTCTCCTGGACCCTCTACTTCTTCCTGTGGCTGATTTTAACCTGTATTCTTTCCTTGTAATAAGTCATTATCTGTGATGAGTTCTAAATCCCAGCAACTTCTCAAATACAAAAGTGATTTGTGCAATCTAAACTTCAGGTAAAGGTTAGGGTGAGGGTCATTTTGGAGAGTATGCTAACTTGTGGCTGGTTACCTCTGGCATCTTAGCTAAAACTCTTAACTCTTATACAAATATTTCAGTTATTGTTTGTTTAATGTATTTGGTACAGGGTCTCACTACACAGCTTGGATTTGTAGTGATCCTCCTGTTTTTAGCCTCCCCAGAACTGGGATTATAGGTGTTACCACCACATCCGTCCGGACTCTAGCCAGCTCAGTGTGCCCTGGGGGAGAGGCCAACACAGCATGTGGTGCCCAGGATTGAACCCCAGCCCCTATGCTTACCTAAGCAGGTGCTTAGTCTGCTGAGCTATCTTGCCAGCCCAATACCTCAGTTTTTAAAGTAAATGTAAATTAAATTAAATTCAAAACTCCCTAGTTACACTAGAAATAGTCCCAGTGCACAACAGCAACATATAGCCAATGGCTGGGCTACCATATGGGACAGTACAGACTCAGACTTCTATCTCTCTCACCTTTCCATGTCCAGTACGTCTGCTCTTCATGTAGACCTCTCCCTTTTGACATTCTCATTGAAGCACATTTGTCCTGGTCATATCTGCATCTTCTTCCAAATTACACCTAGGATCAAATGCTCAAATACTAATTACATATATTGCTGGTGGCCTCACTACTCCTGTCACTTGCCTCTTCTACTGCACATGTTATAAGCCAATCAATAGATCAATCCAATTGTCTGCCTTATCTATCCAATTTACACATAGGAGGTTGAGCACTACTATGTTAGGGAAAAACCACTCAATCCTACACAATGGAACAAACCCCTGGTTTCCTACCTCTAAGGCCTTTTTTTTTTTCCTTGTTTCAGAACTTTTGTTTGTTTATTTATTTATTTTTATGGCCGGCTCAGCCTGCCCTCAGGGCAGGGCTGGTGCAGCATGTGATGCCGGGGATTGAACGGCGGTCCCTGCAGCCACCTAAGCTTTCCTAAGCGGGTGCTTTAGACTACTGAGCCATCCTGCTGGGCCCCCTTCTAAGGCCTTTAATCAATTCTTTTACCTGTTTTTGAGCATTTTCTTTCTCATTTCTCCCAGTAGCTAATTTCACCTTTTCCATCCTGATGGAGCATCCGAGCCACTCACTTTAACTGTTAGCCCTGCCCCAAATGCAAAATTAAAGCTAGATGTGGCAGCACAGGCCCGTAATTTCAGCATTCTGGGAGACTGATTCTGGAAGACATCAAGGAGGATGGCAAATTTGAGCCCACTTGGACAACTTATGTGATTCAGCAAAACTGTCTCAAAATAAAAAAGATGTTGGGAAATTTAGCTAAATGAGGGAGTCCCTAGCCAGGAGTGGTGGCACATGCCTTTAATCCCAGCACTCGGGAGGCTGAGGCAGGAGGATCGATGCAAGTTCGAGACCAGCCTGGGCTACAAAAGTGAGCTCAAGGCCAGCCTGAACTGCAGAGTGAGACCCTGTCTCAAAAAGACAAAAAAAAAAAAATTCTGTCGGGGCCTGGCAGGATGGCTCAGTGGTCTAAAGCGCCTGATTGGGAAAGCTTGGGCGGCTTCAGGGACCACGGTTCGATCCCCGGCACCACATGCTGCACCAGCCCTGCCCTTGGGGTGGGCTGAGCCGGCCATAAAAATGAGTGAATAAACAAACAAAGGTTCTGAAACAAGAAAAAAAATAATAAAATAAAAAATTCTAAAATAAAAAAAAATAAAATAAAATAAATGAGGGAGTCCCAGGTTTAAGCTTCAGCATTAATAACACAAACACCAAAGACATGCAATACTTTAGCTTACTTTCTTGTGCCTGAGAAATTACCTACAGCCACATGCAAACTTTAATGCTTATTTGTTGTTTATTAACTGTAACTGAGTTCAGGGCCTTCATGTTGAGCTACAGCCCTGGCCCTTGTTGCTCTTTATGACCGCGTCTCACGCAGTCACTAAGTTGCCCCATCTAAGCTCAAACTTGAGATCTTCCTACTTCAGCCTCAGGCCTAGGCCACCAGGTCGAGCTTATCCTGCTCTTTGTGTAGCCCTCCTCCTTGCAACTATAGCCTAACCATGTCTTGCTGTACAGATTACAGCTTCCACTTTAATTACTGTCAAACTCACTTTCTTCACTACTGCATATCAACCTAATTTATAATCAAATCGCCAATATAAATGTATAACAAAAATCATCTCCTTACTTCTTGCATTAACAGAATCACACTCAAGACAACAATTTAACCTGCACCGTTGCACAGATACAGGCAGGAGACAGACTTTTTTGGGGGGAGGGGACCTACAGGGTGTTCAAGATCTCACTAAAACACCAACTCATAGTGACTCTGAGATCAGACTCATAGTGATCCACCTGTTTACAGCCTCCCAAGAGCTAGAATTACAGGTGCATACCACCATGCCCAATCTCAATTGACATCTCAGTGTGCCTCAGGGGCAGGACTAGCAGGGCAAGCCCCGGGATCAAACCCCGGCCCGTGCACCTGCTTGCAGGCACTTTAATCCGCTGAGCATTTGGCCAGCTGGAGACTTCTGGGTCAGAGACAAAGGGTTATGTTACTCAGGGCAGAACAAGTCTCACAAACATCAACATAACTCCTTTAGGGCTACAAGCCCTAGTTCCCGCAGGGCAAAAAGAAGACAACCTGTGATACCTGTACACACTGTTGGCGCCTTACAAGAAGGGAGCAGCAAGCTGGGCCAACCCCAATCTTTTGCTATATATAATAAACAGACTTAATTTTTCAAGCTCTTAGAGACATTTTCCCTATCTGCCAAGGCCATAGAAACATTCTTGAAAATATAGGGCATTGCCACCAAGGCCTTGCAGATAAGGCACTAAGGAATGTGAGATATCCACAGGGAATTTGCTCTCCAACAACCTGGCTCACTACTTAAATTATTGCTTTTTTCTGGCTTCCTTTAGAGCCATGCTTCTCAAAATACTAGCACAGCTTAGGAATCCAAATTATACCAGCTTAGTGATATATCAAAATGCTACTCCATGGGGCCCGGCAGGATGGCTCAGTGGTCTAAAGAGCCTGCTTAGGAAAGCTTGGGCGGCTGCAGGGACTGAGGTTTGCTCCCCAGCACCACATGCTGCGCCAGCCCTGCCCTCAGGGCAGGCTGAGCCGGCCATAAAAATAAATAAACAAACAAAAGTTCTGAAACAAGAAAAAAAAAAAATGCTACTCCTAGCCAGGTGTGGTGGCGCACACCTGTGATCCCAGCACTCGGGAGGCTGAGGCAGGAGGATCAGTGCAAGTTCGAGA